>RCUC01143936.1:0-43241 GCA_003697995.1 Taxidea taxus jeffersonii | reverse complement strand
GATCAGTACTTGGATTTTTCCCTATTTTAAAAAATCTTCAAAATAGTTAATAATGGCTGAAACCTTCAAGTTTTGGGTTTTTTTTTTGTTTTACTTTTTGTCTCGTAGGCCCAGTCTTCCTTCTGTTCAAAAGCTGGTGTTAATAAAATGTCAAAGCTTTTAAGATAGTAGGCCCACTCTCACTGGGGTAATTGACTCATTCAGGTCTAGTGAGTTCAGTGGAAATGAATGCTTTCAAGTTGAGAATTTTATGATCTTGTTTTAGGAGGCTCAATGGGGGAAATAGGAGCTAGTTGAAAAGGTTTACTCCTAAAACTTTTTTTTCCTTTTTTAAATTAAATGTGTGAGATTTCTAGTAAAGTCTTTGAGTGCATTAAACATTTAAAAGCTGGACTAGTAGTGGTTGTCATTACAAAAAAAAAAAGGGAAGGAAGTTTAGTAAATGTACTGTAAATATCAATGCCTATAGTTTCCTCTCAATTTTATGACTTCTTGGCAGACTTAATTTAAAGATCTTTAAAAGTAGGGTAGATATTCTTTATTTTAGAGTAATGATACTAATAATTGGTACATAATTGTTTGCTGATGGCAGTCATTCTTTTTTATTTTTATTTTTTAAGATTTATGTATTTAAAAAAAAGATTTTATGTATTTATTTGAGAGAGAGCACAAGCAGGGGGAAAGGCGGAAGAAGAGGGAGAAGCAGACTCTCCGATGAACGGGGAGCCTGTGGCAGGGCTCGATCCCAGAATCCCAGGATCATGACCTGAGTGGGATGCTTAACCCCCTGAGCAACCCAGGTGCCCCGCAGGCCTTCTCTTAAAATGCTTACATGTGTTAGCTGTTACATCTTCCCAATCACCCTTTGATGTATTATCTTTTTTGATTTCTTGTGACTGGAAATGAGGCTCAACATGGTTATACAAGTTGGGATTTGCAAGTAGGGACTAAAAATAAAAAGGGAGGAATGGGCTCCAGGCCAGATGAAGAATTTATCACTGAGGCCTTCATCATCCTCTCATTTGAATAGGAATAAATACTCAATAAACAGTGCACGTGGTCACTTGAAGCACTGTAAACACAGAAGGAAATTGTAGTTTTAGTCAAGGATCTCCCAAGTGCCTTTAAAAAATTTTCCCTAAGGGATCCTGAACATGACAGGCCAGGGTCACTATGAAAAACACCTCTAAATGTTGTAGTGAACATTAAACTAGGTAGATACATAAGTATCTAAATTAAATGATTAAACATGATTAAAATGATTTAATGCCTTAATCATTAAGAAGTATTTCCTGAATAGTATGTGTTCATCTATCAACACTTTTAGGAGTGGGGAAAGCCATATCACCTTTAATGTTGCTTCTGTCATAAACAATTCCAGTTTTGTCCCAAGCAAACAACAGATTCGGAACCTTTTGTATAAAGCATGCTTTCTGTCTGCTTCTCTTCCACGGGTCTCATACATTCAGCTTGGTTCTAGACTCCAGGAATTTGTTTCCACCTGGTGCTGACTAGACCCTTCTTTCCTCCAGGCAGGTTTTAGTAGCTAGGGTAAATAGCCACCCACTGTTAACAGAAGGGAAAAAAAAAAGATGTGTGGGTCAGGGATGTCCCTATTCTTTGAGGTGTGTTCCTGTAGTGTGAAGAATCAACATGTACTTTTACTTGTTTTGTTCATGGGTTTTAAGTCCTTAATCTCGTTCTACAGAAAGAAATACTGTAGGAAAAAGACATGAAAGCATTAGAAAATGTAATGATGTGGGAAATAAAACATCTTTCTTATCCAGAGCCATCCACTGTTCTTTTGCCACATTTCCTTCAGCCTTGTTTCCAAGGTTTTGATGTACTTTAGATCATTCAGTGCAAACCGTTGATAGATTGAGTTCTTTATTACGGGTCGGGACTGCAATGGACACTTTACATTTAATATATCATCTCATTACAACTCTTATGTTACTTATTCCCTCTTTACATTATAGATATACCGCTAAAACCTCTCCATAAGTGTATTTTCCATGTATTTTATTGTTTGGTATTGTTTGGATTCAAATTAATTTAGGTAACCATTGCCTACTGTTGAACATGTTAAGTGTCTAAGATTTTGCTATTAGAACTAGTCCTCTGATTATATTTGCATATTAATTTTTTAACTTACCTGGTATTTTCCTTTGTATAAATACAAACTATAATGCAGGGGAATTACTCTTTTTAAGGTTTATGATATCTACAGCTTGGCTGATGTGTAGAAAAGTGGAACCAATTTGCACTCCAGCAAGGAAGGACAGTTTTCATGTTCTTCTTAGCCCTGAAGATGATCACATTTAAAAAATCTTTGATAAGTTCATGCAAAGTGGGATATCCCATTGCTTTATATTTATTTGTTTTGTAGTAAGTTCCAGACAATTTACTTGGGTGTATTTCCCATTTGCTTTTATAAGTTCTCTCTATTGGGCCTTTCCTAGTTAGCTATTATTTGCTTACACTTGGCATATATTAAGGATATTCACTTTTGTCCAGCATGACAACTTTGTCATGAATAATCTCTTCTGGAGTGACTTCTGGCAACTAGTTTAATATATGAAATAAAAATGTATTTTTCATCACCCTCTGAATTAAGGAAAACAACTCTGCTTATCTCTCTGTGAATAACCTGTAAGGCAGCAGCCCCAGGGAAGAAAGGAAAGAAGAGAGAAAGCCCAGAGACTGGGCTTCAGTGTGGACGGAGAGCGAGAGCGAGTGGCCTCTTGGACTTCCTACAAATTTTTAGACTCTCTTAGTTGCATTTATTTTTCAGTTTTCCACAGGTGTGGTGATGAGTGTGCGCTGTGGCATTCTAGCATGGTGGTTAAACACTTGGACTCTGGAACCAGTGTGTCTGGGTTCAAGTCCTGACTGAGCCACATAGCTGAGTGACCATCTCTGTGATAGATTAATTAGCACCTCTGCTTCAGTTCCCTCATCTTTAAATAGAAAGATGGTAATAATAGTAGTGGGGATGATAATGAGGGAATCTACTTTAGCAGGCTGTGAGAGTTAGACAATTTATTACACATTAAGTCCTTAGAACAGTGTCCAGGACTGTATATAACTTTTATTATACCTTTATTGTTGTCTGCGCATAGACTGTGTGGCATCAAAAGGAAAAGGAAGGAATCATAATTAAATTCCAGCAGAACTGAGGTCACCCCAAGTGGCTGTGCAGTCAGTTCTCCAAATATGACAAAAAGGCCCATTACCCAGGAGCCACTACCGAGGGATAGGCATTGAGGGAAAAAAAGAAGAAAAAGAAAAAAATCTGACATCGACTTTGCCGTCAAGAAACCTATAATTTGAATGAGTCCAGCAAGAGAAAATATTGTTAATATAAATCTGATTTTTTAAAGAGTATGGGGGGGGCCAACTCTACTGTGAACATTTGGAGCATTTTCAAAAAAGCTATGCTTTATCTTCCATCACAACGTAACGAACAGTGTGAAATCGAGGCAGTCCTGGGAATAGATGCCGATTACTAATTTATTTCCTATAAAACAGCTGAGATTATCTCATTTAATAATTTATTCAGCAAGAGTATGATAGTGTCTCTATTGTGTTACACACACTGAAGGTAAAATCACTATATCCATAAATGAAATGATAATGGCTGAAAATTTTGGAGTTATAAACTCCCAAGTTTGGGCTTCAAGTAAGTCTTTGGTCACTGCTCAAAGATATATATATATTTAATTTCAATGAAAGAAGGATGGATATTTGATTTCTTAGTGAAGTAAAGTAAGGGAGGATTACATGTCAGTTTTCTCTTATGTTCTGAAATCTCAGTGAGCTCATCGTGGGGAAACTGAAGGGGAGTCCTTTAAGGTTCCCAGTTTTCTCATTCTTGAGATAAGGAGTTCCATTAGGGGTTCCCAGGGTAAGGGGGAGCTTTTCATCCATGTGCTTATTCCTTCCTCTCTTAGCTCCTGTTGAAGGAGTCATCAAGGGTACATGACTGCCTGTTGACCCTCAAGCTAGACCTGGCATTTGCAGGATTGTCATTCCCTCCCTTGTTTTTGAGATGATTGTTCTTCCCATTGTTCCCATACTACAAGCCACTTCAAGGACGAAGCCTTGGAAGAGTCATGTTTAGGGAGACCATCTGGACTATATATACAACTGAACCCAGTGAAGGCCTTTGTACCAACTCTTAAGATTCCCGCAGGCAGGGGCAGAGATCTGCCTGTCTTGCAGCCTCTGAAGACCAGCCTCTTATGTAAATTCCCTTACTTTTTAAAACTGCCACTTACCAGTGTGGAGTGATCTGCCTCTTTCTTCAGGCTCCATGCACCAGGGTCCAGTTTTGAATTTCAGCTGGAGGACTCCTGAGGTTACCAACCAACAACTCCCCGTCCAGGCCTGGAGTTCAAATGACAGTGGGCAACTTGCACCTCTGTTTGTGATGGCAGCAGAGGGGAAGTGTGCCGTGCTCTTAGAGGTATCTTATAACTAATTTCTAAGATAATAAATATGTAAGTTGTAAGTGGACTGTCCCCTTGGCCCGTATCAACTGTAGAGAAATTCTTCCTTCAGATCTAGTGTTGTAGATACTTGGAATTTGTAGATAATTGGAACAGTAGCAGTTAAATGTGGAAAATAACCCAAACGTCCAGGAAATGAAGAAATTTGAAATTTTTTTCTGAGGTCAAATTTGAGAAGCATTTGTTTGTCAGAGCAATTATACTGTGCTTTCTCTTATTGTCCTATAGGTAGGAATTTTCATGAAGTGTAGAAATTTTGCTCTCATGAAAAATGGGCCCATGAAGGACTATACCACTTAGTACTGACATGAAATTAGGAGATGACTAAGGTCTAGGGACATCGTGATGTTTAATCAGAAAACCCACATAGTTTCATGGAATTTTCTAGATTATAGGAGTGTGCTTCAAACTTTTTGCTCACATCCTCTTAAAAGAAGTTTCAAAAGCTATGTACTGTCTGACACATTTGAAATTTTTCATTATAAGCTGGATTAACTTCTTAACAGAATAAATAAGATGAGGATTAGCTAGTTAAGTATTTTATGATGTGCTACTTTATTGAATAATACACAGTGAATCTAAAATTACATAAACATTTTTATCAATGCTTTTCTTTCATTGATGGCTCCAAAAAACATGTCACATTCCACAATAAAAGAATCAATGGCATTAACCTATAGGGCTTCTGTTCTGAGAATTCAGAACATCTCAGTGTTCATGATGTAAAAGGCTCTAAACAGAAGGGGAAAAAATGAAGATTATCTTTCTGCCTCATTATTGATCATTTTTACTTTGTTTTGGGAGCTAGAAGGAAAGACCTAGGCAGGCTATCAAGTTTTGGGTTCTTTTTTTTTTTTTTAAGATTCTATTTATTTATTTGAGAGAGGGAGAGAGAGCAGAAGCAGGGGGAGGGGCAGAGGGAGAGGGAGAAGCAGATTGGTGAACCTGATGTGGGGCTCGATCCCAGGACCCTGAGATCATGACCTGAGCTGAAGGCAGATGCTTAACTGACTGAGCCACCCAAGCAACTGACTATCAAGTATCTTAAACTATGTTTTTTGACTGCAGAAAAGATTACAGATAGAATTTCCAAGTACGTTGTGTTTGTTAGGACTAGTTTTCTAACAGGGTAAAGCAATTTCTTTTTAACTTGGTCATCTACTGTCAAAACCTGAGGACGGGGGCTCCTGGGTGGCTCAGTGGGTTAAGCCTCTGCCTTCGGCTCAGGTCATGATCTCAGGGTCCTGGGATGGAGTCCCACGTTGGGCTCTCTGCTCAGCGGGGAGCCTGCTTCCCTTTCTCTCTCTCTCTGCCTGCCTCTCTGCCTACTTGTGATCTCTCTCTCTCTGTCAAATAAATAAATAAAATCTTAAAAAAAAAAAAAAAAAACCTGAGGACGTTTTAGAGAAGCCTCCTTCAGTCTGTTCCACTGAGGGTGGCTCCAGTTGTTGAAGGCTGTTATACATATTGACCTGAAAGTTGAATCCCCCCGTCATTCTTCCCTTAGTCCTTGTGCTGACTCTACCTGTATTTAATTCCCCCTTCCAAATGACCATTTTGTATGCATTTGGAAATTGCTATTACACCCTCTGTAGGTTTTCCTTCCTTTCTTTCTTTCTTAAAGATTTTATTTACTTATTTATCTGAGAGAGAGCATGAGAGGTGGAGGGTCAGAGGGAGAAGCAGACTCCGTGCTGAGCAGGGAGCCCTATATGGGACTTGATCCTGGGACGTTGGGATCATAACCCAAGCCAAAGGCAGTTTCTTAACCAGCTGAGCCACCCAGGCACCCCGTAGTCTTTCTTTTCTAAGCCATTTCTCATGTATTATTTGCAGCCCACTGGTAATCCACATGTACACTTCTGAAAAATCAAAAATTAGGACTCCCATGCTTTTGGTTTGGACAATTCAATGTGACCAACTAGGAAACCGCTAATCAATTTTTTGAAGCTTGGTACATATATATTAAAATGAGCAAGTCTGTGTTAGAGAATAGTGGTGGGGGAGGAGAGAATTATCATTTTAATCTACGGGAAGGTCGGCTATATGGTCCTTTGGAACATTACAAAGCTCTTATTGTACACAGGACATTCTGGAAATTTTCAGTACTCTGAGAGAACCTCAAGGGTTATCTTGAGTTGTAGTGATTTTCCTTCTTTTTCTTTTTTTTTTTTTTAAGATTTTATTTATTTATTAGTTAGAGAGAGAGCGAGCACAGGCAGACAGAGAGGCAGGCAGAGGCAGAGGGAGAAGCAGGCTCCCTGCCGAGCAAGGAGCCCGATGTGGGACTCGATCCCAGGATGCTGGGATCATGACCTGAGCCGAAGGCAGCCGCTCAACCAACTGAGCCACCCAGGCGTCCCGTGAGTTGTAGTGATTTTCAATTACTGCTCATGCATTCACATTTGCAGAAATCCTTTTTTGAACTTGTACGTTCTGATTGCTGACACTGTTTGTGGTGACATCATTTTGATTGGTACTTAGTTTTTTGCAATTATTGAGTTCTTTTTCTACTGATGAAGGTAGTTTGGGGTTAAAAAAAAAAAAATTCGAGAACCATGTTGTGTCCCTGATCCTTCAACAGATATTTTGGCCGGACTCAGTTAGAGGAAGTGGTTTCTCTTCAGAGTACATGAGCAGGCTTCATGTCGGAGATTGAGAATGAGTATGTCCATATGAGTATGGAGGTGCCTGGGTACTGTGAAAGATCTTCCCAGGTAATTGTTACTGGGAGTACTGCTTGGATGACGCTGATTTCATTCTACATTCTTTGGGTTTGTCTTCTCAGACCATTGATTTCACAAACTGAACTTCTTCCAGCTTGCTCAACTTCCTTTGTTGTCTGCTTCAGGGCAGCATACCAAGTCCTTCGTGATCTGGCTCTCAGGTCATTTCTCTTGGCTCATGGCCATTATCACTGCTCTCCCTCAGGCCCCCACTCTACCTTTTGTCTCCTCGCTCACTTTCCTCCCTCTATTGTCTTCCTAGTCTTTCAGCAGAAGTCGCAGATCCCATCCTGTCACACCTGCCCTACAAACCTCCAGTGGTTTCCCACTGTCTATATGACTAGTCCAAATTGTTTTGGTTGGTTTGAAAGGCCATTTAAAACCTGGCTCAAAAGCCCCTTCCTAGTGTTACCTATTGAAGTAGCTCTCATCCCTGGCTGTCTATTCAAATGCAAATTAAAATCCCTTTTCCTCCCCTCCCATCAAAATCTGCAGGGTCTTCCCTTGTGGTTTGCAGGCACTTGACTCATAACTACGTGAGTATTTTTTCTTCTAGCTTTGAAATCAGTGCCTGTCACAGAATTTGACATATAGTTGTACTCTGTGTGTGTCAAACAGATGAATGCATATTTGCGTGGATACTCAAGCCTGTTCATTCACTTTCAGATATATCTGACTTATTACCCAGCACACTTTATATTGTCCTTAAGTGAATCATGGGACACTGTCCAGTGCCTTATTGAAACAGTAATAAAAATACATATTCTCTTCTAATTTTATTTTTAAGAGGAAAAGGTATTAATTTATCATGACTAATTTTTAGTGAAACTGTCCTAAATGTTGGGGATTATCAGATCTTTTCTAGACCCTCAAGCCATCTACTCCAATTAGAAAGAAGTTAAAAGACTTACCTACAATGAGGGATGGGTAGGACTGTATGCACAAGGAACAAAGATCAGGAAGAAAATAATACCCAAATGGTAAAAGATAGTTGTATCAAGAGGTTATTTCTCCTTTTGCTTTTCTAGTTGTCTATAGTCTTTTTTATGTTGTACCTTGAGTATGTATGGGTGGTAGGATTATGCATGTGGTCTTACTTTTCCATTTTTTTGCATTAACTGTAACGTATTTACTGTTTTTATAGTAAAAGTTGCATTTTACAATGGTGTATTTGGTATCAGGTAACATACTTTTTTAAACTAATGCATTTTTAAATAAACATTTAAAAAGCAACATAGTTAAACAGAAACACAGTTGGTGGACATTGAATTGCACAATCTTCCTTCCAGTAAATACACTTTCTCAGATTAAGGTAGACATGAGCCATACTGTTGATGTCACAAAAATTTCTTTCACTTTCTCCAATTGTAAATTACACAGTTTGCTTATTTTTTAGTAGGGAGGAGTTATACATCTTTAAGCGGGTGGAGGCGGACAGAGATAAGGGACATTAATTTGACTTTAACATTACAACTTTCATGCTTTGGCTTCCGGAATATATCTAATAGGGCAAAGTTTCCCCCAGGACAATAGTCATCTAATCTAATAGAGATATAAGATTAAACATAAACCTGTCCCTAGAGAGAAAAAAATGAATTGGATAATTGGCTCAGGGACCTTGTGGCTCCTTGGAACAGATGCTGTACACATACCTGGAATTCATCATTAACAAATACTTCCAGAATTGCAGAATGCATGGAAGATCATATCTCATTTAGAAGAGCTGGAAGGATTTTGTTTCTTTCTGGAATGAAGGCTGAGTCCAGAGGCCATGCTGTATGGTTCCCCAGAACCTGGTGTGTCTTAATCTGGTGTGAAGTCACAGGGAGGAAGTTAAGAAGAGTGTGACAGAGCTTTTTAACAGGAGGACTGCTTTGCAGAGATTTTACCAGCCTTGGGCATTGCTTTGAACTCTTGCTTCTTCTGGACTTCATCTTAGAAAAAGATGGGGGGTTGCCATTTGAATACAGGAAAAGTAGTATTTTGTCTTGTTTTTATGTTACCAGTGTTTAGGAAGACCTGCCATTCCATATTAGTCTTTTCCTCTCCATTGTCTCAGCCAGCAAACAAAAGGGCACAGGAGAAAGGAAAGGGACGTTGGAGTAGAATGGTTCCAAATCATATGGGATACAGTTTTTAAAGGTCTCTGTAAATGATCTGATGATCTTTTGTTTCTGTTATTTCTGTAAATTTAGAAAAAGCTTGCTCTAAAGCTATAGACAACTTAAGTATTCTTTCTGGATGCAAAAAAACCACCAAAGGATTGGTAGAAATATCCTAGAGGAGCAAAAAAGAATATTAAGTACTAAGGAAAATATTGCATAGTTACTATGTTTCAGGTTTTTTAGACTTGCTTATTTTTAAGAGTGTTATTTCCTCAAAATATATTTTTTCTGGAAGTAAATTTAAAAATTTAATCAATTAAACATTTCTGACTTTCTTTTCGTCACCTTAAGATGAAAATGTGTATTTATCTCCTTTCAGGTAATTTTTTTTTTTTAAGGAAGCTTTCTGTTGCTATAGACATTTTTTTTAAAAGATTTTATTTATTTATTTGAGAGAGAGAGAGAGAGCATGAGAGGAGAGAGGTCAGAGGGAGGAGCAGACTTCCTGCCAAGCAGGGAGCCTGATGTGGGACTCGATCCCGGGACTCCAGGATCATGACCTGAGCTGAGGGCAGTCGCTTAACCAACTGAGCCACCCAGGCACCCCCATTGTTTTTTTTTATTTTGAAAGCCACCCCCAAATAAAGCATACATAGTTTCATATTCTAGAGCAATGTGCTTATATCAGCCTAATATCAAAATTACAATTAAATAACCATAAAATGTTCTGACTAGCATAATCTCTGGGGATACTGTAGGTGCAGTTCCTGCCAGGAGAGAGTAAGGGCTATATGATTGTATTTGACTTTTTAAAAACATTAAAACAAAATTTTTCACATTATAAACTTTTTTTAAAGATTTATTTATTTATTTATTTATTTGACACAGAGAGAGAGCTCAAGTAGGCAGAGTGGCAGGCAAAGGGAGAGGGAGAAGCAGGCTACCCAATGAGTAGGGAGCCCGATGCGGAACTCAATCCCAAGACCCTGGGATCATGACCTGAGCCAAAGGAAGATGCTTAACGGACTGAGCCACCCAGGTGCCCCTTAAATTGTTTTTCATGTGAAAATTAACAGTAACACTCTTGTTTTCTCATGAGTTCAGCTGAGTTTAAAGGTTTACTGTTTCTACCATCCTTCCTGAAATTGATGTATATGTTGTTCTGCTTTACAAATAAAATTATATGCACACAGAGGCCTAGAATTATGGAGATATACTTATAATTTTTATTTTTTTTCTAGCAATTTTACTTATGTAGAGAGTATTGGGATTTATTTTGATAATGCAAAGACGTGTACTGTCATGGAAATATTTTTAAAAGCAGTAAACTTCATTCAGTTGTAGTTTCTTCTTCCAATGGATAGACCTGAAGTAAGTAAGTTTTAAATAACATTGTAGAGGGACGCCTGGGTGGCTCAGTTGGTTAAGCGGCTGCCTTCAGCTCAGGTCATGATCCCAGCGTCCTGGGATTGAGTCCCACATCGGGCTCCTTGCTTGGCAGGGAGCCTGCTTCTCCCTCTGCCTCTGCCTGCCTCTCTGTCTGCCTGTGCTCGCTCTCTCTCTCTCTCTCTAACAAATAAATAAAATCTTTAAAAAATAAATAAATAAATAAATAAATAAATAACATTGTAGAAAATTTAGGAAACCACAAATAAGCAAAAATAAGAAAATAAAATGTTACCTTGAGATAAACACTAACATTTTGGTGCAAATCTTTTTAAAATTCTTTCTTTCCAGCAGTCCATTTCTGTTTTTCTTCTTAACAAAAATAGTTTCAGAGTTCATACCATATTTTTCTATACCTGACTTTTTTTTTCTTAATATAGGATGGACATTATTTCATATTGTCAAATACTTCCCTTACCTAATTGTAATTGAGAGAATTATGTTTATTGTGATATTCCACTTAACATGTGAAAAGCTTGAGGAGACACATACCACTCTTTTTAATCAGTATATTATTTTTTGTCATTTTTAGAAGGAAAAAGAAAGCTAGTAACTTTATTTTTTTTAAGATTTTATGTATTTGTGTGACAGAGAGAGTGTGTACAAGTGGGATGAGAAGCGAGGGAGAAGCAGCCTCCCTGCTAAGCAAGGAGCTTGGTGCGGGCTCGATCCCAGGACCCTGGAGGATGCTTAACTGACTCAGCCACCCAGGCACCCACTATTATTTCTTTTTAGTTTGTTAATTATACATTTTACTTAAGAGTACAAGCAGAAATTAAAAATACATGGTATTTACACATTCTTAGCTTCTATGGTCCATAAGGTCACATTAGAAATATGGAGAAGGGAAAGGAATGACTGGCTGATAGACAAGTATCCTAGAAGTTGATGCACTCAGAAATAATGGTGTTTTTTTCACTGCATTAAATTTGGGGATTGACCTAAATGCATGGATATGCCAGCTCTAGGGTAAGAGAGTAAAAATACAGGTAAAGCTCATGGCATATTATGTGATAGTTTCCTGTGCTTTAAATCTATTCTATGCCTGTAGATTTTACACCTGTGACTACTGCTAGGTCTAATACAGGGGAAGCAAATCCAGTCTGGTGAACATGTGTTGACACTGGAATGTCCAGCTCGGAGCAGGAGGGAACTGAAGGTCAACAGAAAAGTCTCAGTAAGTCCAGTCTGATTCGGTAGGGTCACAGGCAAAAAGGGATGCCATCCAAACTCTTAATTTTTTCTTTTGATTCATGTTCAGGAGGAACAGCATTCTTCATTATGAAGATATGTGTTTAAAATGGCTGAATGGGGGAAGGGCAGCGCCTGGGTGGCTCAGCTGGTTAAGTCTCTGACTTCCAGCTCAGGTCATGATCTCGGCGTCCGGGGATCACCCTGTGTAGGGGTCCCCGCTCAGCTGGAAGTCTGCTTGTCCCTCTCTCTCTCCCTCTGTCCCTCCCCCTGCTTGTGCTCTGTCTCTCTCTCTCTCTCTCAAATAAATAAAATCTTTAACATAGATAAATAAAATGGCCATACCGTTTTGCATCCACATATTTGGGATCTCTTTAGTTTGCATTGTAAGGCAATGTCATTCTTTTGGACTCTTTATAGTTCAGGGAGTTGTTTTGACAGAAGGCAGCCACAAGCTCAGCGGCATGGCCTATTTAATAACAGGGTAAATTACATTCAGGTGGCTTGCTGCAGATCGAGAAATCAGGTAAAGAATCCATTCTCATTGGATCTAAAAGTTTTAGATGCTGGTCAGGAGTCTTTCGAAATGTGTCAGATGTGGATGTTCCAGGTTGAGAAAAAGATGAAAGGGGATGGTTGAGGGTATCATTTGGAGCATTAACACGTTAATGTAACTCTCAGAGCAGTTACTGCCATCCTGGGACTGGCGCTCAGCAAACTGGGCTACTGGGATTGCGTTCTGCCTCCTTCTCTCACTGACTGCTCCTGGCCCTGGACCGCCAGAGCTACATTTCCCTGTTTATGTGCATTCTCACGCTTGACTAAGTCACACCCAGCGATTTGTGTTGTCTCGACAGAGAAGCAGGTCAGAGGTGCTATTTGAATACATAGATAAGCAGATAAAGTCAGTGGATGAAATAGCATACTATTATGGGGATGCCTGGTGTGCTTTTTGTACTTCTTAAATAGACCTATAGGTTTACTTAGCTCAGGGCCAAGAGGAGAGTATTGCCTGGACATACGCATTGTGTAAATTCAATGTAACTGCAGATTCTGCTTTTTGCTCTGTTTCTCCATCCTTGGAACCTGAACAAGAGCAGGTTTGGGAGATCCAGGAGTGTTGTTGGTTTTCCTATGCTTACTATATAGCAAGCATAAGGCTCAGATGCAAAAGTCCCCATACTCCAGGGGACATATGTCCATTGTTCCACTGTAATAAGACTCAAAAGCTCTTTGCAGAGTTCACAGTATAAGGAAAGAAGAGAAAAGAAAAGAAAAGGCAAAAGGAAAGGGAAGAAAAAAGAAAAAGATAAAGATAAAGAAAAGGAAAAGGAAAGGGAAGAAAGGAAAAGAGAAAAAGAAGAGAGGAAGGAGGGAAGAATTTTAAGTACATTGGGATAATACAAGTGTTTATTTTTGCAAGCATTTATTTTAAACCAAGCAAAGTCAGATCACATTTCTTAAGAAGATAATCACTCACCTAAGCAACTAGTATCAAGTATGGATTATATGCTAGAAAATTCTTCCTTCCCAGGGTTTGATCTGTTGCCTAGATAGATTAGTAGTGTTTCTCTCTAACCCATGTTCTTTGTCAGAGGTTCAGTCAACTCTCATTGCTTGCAGTAGTTACATTTCATAAAGTGTCTGAGAACACTGAATTAGCAAATTCTGAACCATTGCTCACAGGGGAAATACAGGGTTAGGTTTCTGCAAGCCTTTGGTCATAACAGTTTTGCCAACTGATCAATATATGACCCCGTTTTATGCGTGCTTCTGTTTAAAGACACTTTATTTAATATGTCTTGTTGAGTCATTAACATTAAACTCCCAGCCGTAACTCATGCTTCCATGAAGCTCATCTAACACACGCATTTCTCTGTAAGGCACCGCCTTCTTGCGCTTAGGAGCACTGGACAGCATTTCAGTACTGGGGGCCATTTTAAATGGTGAAATCACCAACAAAAAAGCACAAAAATGCAAAAAATGTAGCACTAAGTAGACCAAAAAAGGGATGCTTGTTTACTGTATGAGAGTTGAAACAAGAAGGCAGAGTGTTGCCTTGTTTGGCCTTAGCCGCGAACGTGGGCATCAGCAAGTCAAATTATTCACTGCTGTGCACGTGACCGTGAATGACCATGGAAGACTTTGAGTATAGATTTTGGGGTGAGTGATGGACTTGAGTGAATAGGTGAATTTGCAGTAATGAGGATCGCCTGTATTCAGCTGCAAGAAGAAGCATCCAAAGTTCATCCCTTCATACTGTCCTAGATGAGTCTAACTTAAAATGGCAGCACTCAACCTATGTTTAGCAGTGAAAATACTTTTCACAGAATGCTGAGAAGGCAAGCGTCTCTTTATACAGAGAACTTGTCTTTCCCAATTTACATCACAAAACATGCCTCTAAAGCTGGAGAGTTAAAGGTTTATTTTATTTTTTTAAAGATTTTATTTATTTATTTGAGAGACAGAGCACAAGGCAGGGGGTGGGGTGGCGAGGAGGGACAGAGGGAGAAGCAGATGCCCAGCTGAGCAGGGAGCCTGTCCTGAGGTGAGGCTCCATCTGGGGTCATGACCTGAGCCAAATGCAGACGCATAACCTACGGAGCCACCAAGGCACCCCCAAAACTTTATAAAAGGAGATAACAATTAGGTCAAAAAATTGTTGTGGTTTCCTAAGGGAGAATCAGGAGGGAATTTCGGAAAAAAGTGGATAATTGCAAGCATGCATGCTTACACACACACACACACACACACAAGCACACAACGAATCCTTTGCCATTGCCTTTATGAATGTGGAAGATGATCGAAGCGTTTGCTGGAAATTGAAACATTTATTTGAGGATTTCTTTTGGGCATTTGTAAGGATATTAGCTAACAGTTATTGAGAGCCTACCATGAGCCCATGGAGGGCTTTGTGAATAATTGACTCACTAACTGTCCATTTTATACAATCTGCTTTACGACTAGGCATATTTTGCATCTGAGGAACCTCAGGCACAGAGAGGTTAAGTAACTTGCAAAAGGGCACAGAGCTGGTAATCAGTAGAGATGGGCTGGGTCCTCTTGCTATGCTCTATATACTCCCTCGCCCATTTTGGCTAATGACCCCAGCACTTAATGGAAAGATCATAAAAACCATTCCAAAGACAATATCGCAAAAGGGTATTGGGGTGCCTGGGTGGCTCAGTGGGTTAAAGCCTCTGCCTTCGGCTTGGGTCATGATCCCAGAGTCCTGGGATCGAACCCAACATGGGCGGGGGGAGTCTCTGCTCAGCAGGGAGCCTGCTTCCTCTTCTCTCTCTCTGCCTACTTGTGATCTCTGTCAAATAAATAAATAAAAATCTTAAAAAATAATAATAAAAATAAATAATAAAAATAAAAGGGTAGTGATGGGTGGGAGAGCGGGTTTTATTTTGTTAAGGAAGCCCAGATCAATGGAAATATATCACATGAAATAGAGTCTTTGAAAAAGTTCTGATTGTATCTTTTGAGTTGGACTCTTATTCTAATGGTTTATAGCAATACAATGCTCATACAACAAGCTAAAAATACAGCTGGAAAATGCTGATTCACTCTTGAAAACTTCTTTTTTTTTTCTTTTTTTTACTTGAGTAATCTCCTTCATGTTTACTTATATTCCAGGCTCTATTCATAAAGTGATATGAAGGCAGGTTCCTACTGAAACATTAATCTTAATTAATAAACACTCCCTAACTAGATCTTCCAACTGGAATCAAGCATTTTGTGGCAAAATCTAGGATTTTGTGCCAAAAATACAAGAAATGACTTTTTTCATGGGCCTGACACTTGTCAGCATCTAAAGGCCTCAAAAAGTTTTATATACAGACAATAAGAACAGCCTTAAACTTAGATGTGGGCATTCTGTTCTGATGTCTTTAAAAAAAAATAAGAACTCTACACATAGATTTTTCAAAAGATGATGTGTGTGAGTTACTTGTATGTTCTTGATAGATATCAGTTATAGTCAAGAATATTCTGGGGGCACCTGGGTGGCTCAGAGGGTTAAGCCTCTGCCTTCAACTCGGGTCATGGTCTCAGTGTCCTGGAATCGAGCCCCACATTGGGCTATCTGCTTGGCGGGGAGCCTGCTTCCCCCTCTCTCTCTGCCTGCCTCTCTGCCTACTTGTGATCTCTCTCTGTGTCAAATAAATAAATAAGATCTTTAAAACAAACAAAAAAAAGAATATTCTGATGGTAGGGCACCTGGGTGGCATAGTCGGTTAAGCATCCAACTCTTGGTTTTGGCTCTGGTCACGATCTCGGGGTAATGAGATTGATGCCATCATTGGGCTCTGTGCTCAGCGTGGAGTCAGCTTAAGACTCTCTCTTCCTCTCCCTCTGCCCCTCCCCCTCCCTCTCAAATAAATAAATAAATCTTAAAAAAACAAAAAAGAATATTCTGTTGGGAAGGTCCTGCATCCCCCTCAAAAAAACACCTTTACCCTCCAAAAATCTTTGGTAGACCCTTGTGTTCTTACTAAAATTATATTACTGAAGAATAGATCTTGGCAGAAAATGCACATCATGTATGGTTAAGGGGGAAAATGCCTGCCTACAAAACAGCATGGCCAGTTTGTAAAACATACACATATTATACATATATACATATACAAATATATGCACAATTTTAACTGTATGCGTATCCAAATTCTAACCATGATCCTTTTGAAGGTGGGATTAAGTTTTTACTCCTGGGACCCAAAAGTGTGTCTCAGACCACCTAATACGTTTTTGCCAGTGGAGAGACCTTCAGGTGCTTTGGTCTTCAGCAGCTGTGTGCATCTAGGCCATTCCGTCTGTTCTTGGGTCAAGCCTGCTGGTCATAGTGTGCCTGACAGGCAGGAGACAGGCAAGGCGACAGGAAGACGATGCTGTGTTTGGCAGAGAGACTCTTTGTAAATATCTCAGTCTGTTGGAATTGTGATCCATTCAGGAAGGCAAATGCACTTGCAAAACACAGGTAGGATGTTGTACAGCCCAGCAAATGCTCAAGTGCTATAATATCGCAGAGTGGGTTACAGTAACTCAGAAAAGAAAATCACTATGTAGTGAGATGTTTAGGAAAATTTCATGAAGAGGCAGGGGGCCTTGAGAGCTTATAGTTGGATTAACAAGAAGGAGGAGGAGTGGGAGTTTACTTTGAAGGCTGCTAGCAAGGGAATCCCGTGTGTTGTCCCCAGTGCCAACCCCAACAGAGTACAGAGTGCTGAGATGGAGGAGTGCCTTCCAGCTGTTTTCCATCAGGCAGGGCGAAAGTAGAAACACAAGAACTCAAGACAGCTGTTATCTGAAAAGAAAGGCGGGTGTCTGTTGCTCAAGAGAGCTAGTTGATCTTTCTGGCAGTAAAGGACAAAGCAAGGTCCTTGGCCAGAGACTTAAAGTGATCATTGGGGGAAAGTCAGTGATGTAACATCAAAGAACACAGCAGCCCAGGGGCCAGATTAACACGACTGAAGTCACTTTCCAGTGCTCTTACCTGTGAGCAGGCTGGAAGTCACAGTACCCAGGAGAATCAACAATGCAGTCTTTATCTTCCCCGAAGATCAGCTCTGAGCTGGACCTTTGCTGAGAAGCTGGACCAGTAGTGCCAGACTCTGTGTCATGGAGGGAGGAGGTGATATGGAAAATAGGATCCCCAGTTGACAGTTGGTAGGGAATACGGAGAAGCATTAGAACAATTATGTCCTTCTTGCTTGAGAAAACCACCCTTTCTTCCCACACTCCCTGGTGAGCCGAAGGGGTTTAGGCAGAGAATGCAGGATTGTTCTTGGCAGTTCTTGAATTCTCACCCATGTGTGGGTAAACAGTCAGTTTTTCCAAGGAAGTGTTAACCGGCAATGTCTGCGTGCCTTATTTGAAGCATCTCTGATAATCCTGACAGGAATCCTTATAATTGTTATTTTATAGTTGAAGAAACTGAATCTCAAAGAGGTGATTAATTCACCTCTACCCACTAGCTAGTGTGTGACTAATTTGGGATTAGAACTCGAGCAACCCAGCTCCAGAGACCAGAAGCCACGCTTGTCTTTCACTTGTCTTTCGTACCCACTTTGCTGCAATGCTAGGAAAGCACAGGAGTTGACCAGCTTTAGCTGCTGAGAGGAGATGCAGCCCGGCCTGAGTGGAATTTGTTGGGGGGGGAAGGAGGCTGGGTAGGTGAGGGTCAACTGGCAACTCGGAAACTAGACTGAGGAACTGGAGTAGCCCTGGGACACAGGAAGGAACCACGTAAATCAAGGATGAACAAAGTGGTGGAACTTCTCTCTTCTTTCACAAACCCAAATAATATTCAGGATGAACCATATGAAACTGCCAGTGCTTCAGTATTTTGACCTGTGAAATGGTGATGTCATATGGTTCAATGGAAACAGATTCCCTGGTATAGTTTTATTCTCCTTCTTATTTCACCAATATTTTCACCTGAGAGAGTCCTGGAGACGGTTGCCATTTTGAGTTTATTGTTTGCAGACACCAAGGAAACAGTCTGTATTTCTTGTCCAGCTAGTTAGAAGCCAGTTCTCTCTCTCTCTCTCCTTTTTTTTTTTCCTGAATAAAGATGAAACCTGCTGCACGAGTTTTTACGTTTGCCATAATTTGGAAGGACTTCATAAAGATTGAATGCACAGAAAGGCCACATGCTGCATTACTTTTCAGAACTCCTTCCTTTTGTCAAAAACAAGCAGACTACCAAGGTGCCCTCCATCTTGTTTTCCTTCTTTCCCACAAGACTTCTTGACATCTCTGGAGCATACTTACGGTGATAGTTGCCTTTTGCAAATGGAACTGGAGTCCTTATACTCATGCTAATAAATGTGGTTTCCCTTTTTCTTTTTCTGAGCCATAGGGCCTCAACTTCCCTTCCCTTCGCCAAACTTATCCTTAGAGAAGCCGTGTATGAAAGCCTGGCACCTGTAGATTCAGACTTACCAAGTTCTAGTTCCACCCTTGCCACGTAATGGTTTGGTGAACTTGAGCACTCTCATTAAGATCTCTGGGTCTCCATTTCTCAGTGTGAAACTGGGATAATCAGATTGGTCTGTGGTTGGGACGCCTGGGTGGCTCAGTGGGTTAAGCGTCTGCCTTCAGCTCAGGTCATGATCCCAGGGTGCTGGGACTGAGTCCCGTGTCAGGCTCCCTGCTCAGCAGGGAGTCTGCTTCTCTCTCTGCCTGCTGCTCCCCCTGCTTGTGTGGTCTCTCTCTCTCTCTCTCTCTCTCTCTCTCTCTCTCTCTGACAAATGAATAAAATCTTTAAAGCAAAACAAAACAATTGGGCTGTGGTAAGAACTGAACTAGAGAAGGTGGCTAAATGGCTTACAAAATGCCTGGAACTTTTTCAGCCCTTCATAAAGGGTAGCTTTTGCTGCACGACCATGGGCATCTATTTTCGCTTTGCTTTGCTTTCAACATGACAGTGTTCCTAATCGAACAGTATTTTTTAACTTCCACAAAGCATTCAGGAACATTGTTACAACTCTGCCTAAAGACTTTTCATGGCTCCCAAACTGCCTGTTCCATTGATTCAGATTTCCTACTTTCAGATTTCCCTATTTCAGATTTCCCACTCTGATACAGAAGACTCTTCACAATCTGACTTCAAGTCACCATTCTGATTTTATGGTCACTTTTCCCCTTTTCCTATGAATAGCTTATAATAAAGATTTTTTTTTTAGATTTTTTATATATTGTTTATTTGACAGGGAGAGAGATCACAAGTAGGCAGAGAGGCAGGCGGGGGGCAGGGGGAGAAGCAGGCTCTCTGCTGAGCAGAGAGCCCGATGTGGGGCTCGTTCCCAGGACCCTGAGATCCTGACCTGAGCTGAAGGCAGAGGCTTAACTCACTGAGCCACCTAGGCACCCCTCTTATGAATAGCTTATAACCCTGGCATATTTGACCACTTCCAATTCCTTATGTATTTCCATCCCATCCTTTTCCTCTGTTTCTCTGGAATATCTGTCCCCTTTCCTTACCTTTTTTTTTTTTTAATAGATTTTATTTATTTATTTGACAGAGAGAGCACACAAGCAGGAGGTAATGGCAGAGGGAGAAGAAGACTCCCCACTAAGCAGGGAGTCCAATGCAGGGCTTGATCCCAGGACCCCCAGGATCATACCTGAGCTGAAGGCAGATGCTTAATCGACTGAGCCACCCAGGCGCCCCTCCTTTCCTTACTTTTAAAACTTACCCAGAAAGCTTAACTTGACCTCATCACCTTCAAAAAACCTTTGAAAGTTTTCTAAATGGTTTTGATATTTGCAACCCCTAACTCTTGTTTATCTCTGGATGCTTTTCTTGTAATAAATTTAGTCGTGATTTGTGTAATCACTCTTATCACATTTTATACTCATTGATGATAAGACTTGACTTGTAATCAAATCTGCTACGATGTACAGTAAGGTCAGTAACTATTTGCAGAATTTCATTTACTCACCAGACACTGTTTCAGGGCAAGGCTCTTGCTCTCATGGACCAGGGAGGCATTAAACACATAAACAAATACATAAACAAAATAATGTTAAGTGTTGATGTGTGCTACAGTGAAGACAAAGGCACCTGGATGGCTCAATCGTTAAGCATCTGTCTTCAGCTCAGGTCATGATCTCAGGGTCCTGGGATCGAGTCCCGCATCGGGGCTCCTTGCTCAGCGGGGAGCCCGCTTCTCCCTCTCCCTCTGCCTGCTGCTCCCCTTGCTTGTGCTTGCCCTTTCTCTCTGTCAAATAAATAAAATCTTTAAAAAAAAAAATGTTAGATGTTGATATGTGTTACAGTGAAAGTAAAATAACAGTTTGATAGGAAGTGACCAGGGGCCACATGCAGCCCCATGTTTTTAGCCAAGGCTGGGAGGCTGGTAGGGAAGACTTTTCGAAAAGCTATCTTCTGAGATACTACCGAATGAAAAGACAATGCTAGCCCTGGAAGCATCTGGAGGAAGAGGGTCCCAAGCAGGACATAGTCAATATAAAGCCTTCATCATATGAACTGTGGCTCGGCACCAGAATTGGCTTCTGCTTTCTGTTTTGTTTCCAAACATTGCTCAGATATTGATTGTACATTTGTGTCTTGTTTGATTGTTTGGAGTTTATTTTATTCTCGGTATGGTTCTGTATTATTTTTATCTATATGATTGGGTTCATATTTGGTCACAGGAAGCCAGTTTTTCTCTGCACAGCCTTGGACACAGAACATTTCATTTAAATCCTAGCTCTGCCACTACTTACTACCTGGGTGACCTTCAGTACATTATTCATCCCTTCAAGACTCATGTTCCTTGACTTGAATGAGGATCTAATTAGAAAATGTGCCTGGCATGGAGTAGAAGTTAGTAAAGAGTAGAATTTACTCTGTCATGCATCGTGTTTGGGGAACCTTAAAACATGTTCTTCATATGGAATTGTAAAACCAGATTCTAAGCTTGTGTTTCTATAGCACTGCAGTTAGTTCCAGTGGTTAAACATTCATCCTTCTGAAGTTTTCATCTTAAGACAGATTCACTCCTGCTGAGAGCAGAAGTGTTGCAAGTTTCTGGTGAAGGTGCCTGAACCTCCCACATGCCCCAAAAGGAGCTGCTTTTATAAAGGAACTAAGGTGGTAACAGTAGAAGTCGTAACATGTTCGGTGAGGTGGAGAGACCACCACTTGGTCGGTCTTTCTTTCTTTCTTTCTTTCTTTCCTTCCTTCCTTCCTCCCTTCCTTCCTTCCCTCTTTCTTTCTTTCTTTCAAGATTTTTATTTATTTGACAGCCACATCCAGAGAGGGAACACAAGCAGAGAGAGTGGCAGGAAGAGGAAGAAGCGGGCTTCCGGCATAGCAGGGAGCCTGATGCAGGGCTAGGTCCCAGGACCCTGGGATCATGACCTGAGCCGAAAGCAGACACTTAATGGCTAAGCCACCCAGGCAGCCCTAGATGTTTCTTTAACCAAAATGTAACTCAGTTTGCCTTTAGTCCACAGTCCAGATAGAAACGTTTCAAGAAGAAGAAGAAGACAAAAAAACATTCCAAGAGCTCCTATTTTGTATTTGCAACAGGGAGATAAGAGGGAAAATAGGAAAAAAAATTTCTGGGGAAAAAAAGTTCTCCAAAGTATCTATATTCAGAAAAACAGTTCATTACAGCTCCTTGAAATAGCCATATTAGGCTTTACTGAGTTTGACTAAAAACAAGAGACAGTTGGGTAATTAGTTGTCTATTATCTTTATAATTCAGTTGTGGATAGTCCATGAAACTATTTGTTTAGCATCCTACTGTTAACATTCTTCTACTTTATTTTTAACTTTAATTTTTTTCCTTAAAAACATAATTAAAAATGGGCATGATATAAAAATAAACATTATACAAGGGCATGCATGGAAAAGGATATTCAGTGTAAAGGAGCATATCCCCTTGCAAACCACAATGCCCTACCCTGTGGATAACCAGCATGTACAGAATAATTACAGCTTTACAGCTTTATTCTACGCATGTACAGAATAATTACAAATACAGTAAGCTTCTCATTATTCGTGGTAGTTATGTTCTGTAAAGTCATCACAAACAGCGAATTACCAAATGCAAAACCATAACACATATCAGGTTCCTGAGAGCTCCTGAGCATTTTCGACAACCGATGAATACTTAACCTTGTTTTGTGGTTATATCTGTTTAAAGACATCTTACTTAATATATATTGTTCATTCATTAACATTGAACTCACAGCTAATAGCCCTGCAATGCATGCCTCAATGAAGCTTATCTAACACATAAAGTTTCTCCATCAGACGTATCACAGCCTTCGCTTAGAAACATCAGACAGTATTTCAGCACTGGAAATCATTTTAAACAGTGAAATCACTAAGAAAAAGCCACCAAATTCAACGGCCGTGGTAGTAAATGAGATTTTGAAAGCACACTTCTTTCCAGTCTCAGGGCAAAACAAGAGGCAGAGAGAACATTGCCTTGCTGGACCTTAGCCGAACATGTGACTGTGTCAGTTAATTCACATTTTTTTTTTGCCACTCTGTGCATTTCCACGAATGACCGTGAAAGTGGTGTGAGTATTGATTTTGGGGTTAGAAATAAATTTCAGGAGTGCCTGGGTAGCTCAGTTGGTTGAGCTACTGACTCTCAATTTCTGTTCGGTCATGATCTCAGGGTCGTGGATTGAGCATGTGGGTGCCCAGTGTGGAGTCTGCTTGTCCCTCTCCCTCTGCTCTCCCCGCCACACCCATCCCTGCTCGTGCCCTCTCTCTCTATCTCTCAAGTAAATAATAAATAATAAACAAAATATTAAAAAAAGAAATTGTAGTGAGTCGGAAAATTTGCAAATACAGAATTTGCAAAAAACGGGGATCGACTATTATTTTTTTCTAATTGTAAAGACACAGATGGGAGTATCACAGATGATGTGCTGTATCCCCTTTCTTCACTTAACACATCTTAAGCCTATGTGATACACACGTACATCTATAATTCATTTCCAGAAGAAGAGCTTTTGAATTGTATATTGTCGTGGAAGCTGTAGTCCTCTGTGATGTGGACATTTGTGGTGCTTGCAACCCTTAATTATTGGAGAGATTGTGTATGCAGATCTGGAGGAAACACGTGGACTGAATTGCATGCCTCCATGATGACTGTGCATTATACATTCCTACCACCATTGTAAGAGGGGATGGCATTCTTTCACAAAGCAACTTTACCAGGTTTCCAGTAAAGCCCAAGAATCTACTGACTAGAAAACAATAGTTAAAACCTCTAAAGAGTGAGTGTATGAGATACTCAGCTCCTTCCCCCTCTGTATACCAATATCCTAAACTTCATATTTGATACATGACTGTGCTCAGTGTTTCACATGAAGCAGTTGGTCATTTTCCACTCTAGTTAAACTCCCTGCGGAAAGCAGTGTGTTTCAAAAGTCCACACACATTGTAGCAACATATGGGCAACATGGATGTTCTCAATATTTTATTGTTAGAACAAGCCTAGAGAGAATAATTTGAATAGATTAAAAATATCTGAAACTTTGCTCCCATGAAGTTGGTATGGATCCAAACTTGTAAAATGGCAGAGCTGTACAAATTAATAAGATACCATTTTTCAGTCCCTGCCTTCATGAAGGTTACATTTTAGTAGCAGGAGATAGACCATAAGTAAGTTAAACCATGGAGTATATGGTTATCTGCCAAAGTTTTCCAGTGTACTTAGATTTTCCCCAGGACAGATCTCCCCTTGTATGTGTGCCTAAAGATGCAGGTGCAAGAACGTTCTTTGAAGCACTGGTTGTAATAGCAAATAATTAAGGGCAGTCTAGGTACCTTCTAATACAGAAGTGGTTTAATAAATTACAGCACATTGAAGCCGTGGAATACTATGAAATGGTCAAATGAATAATGTCAAGCCCTAAGTACTATCATAGAAAGACCAAGACAAGATACATTGTTAAAGATAAAGGCAATTCAATTGTTATATGCATCTGTGTCATGTGTTGTTAAAAAAAAAACACATTAAATTTTGTTTTCCTTGAGGTGCCAATTTTTCCATTGTTAAAAGAGGTCTTACATGTTAGTAGGAAAAAGATAAATAACTCAATAATACAGTATGTAAAGGGCTTAAATTGGAAGTTCATAACAAAGGAAATGTTTCTTAGCCATGTCTTTCAGGAAAAATGAAAAAAATGTCTAAATGAATTCACAACTACCAAATAAAAGAAAACAGCAATGAAGTACCACTTTCACCATTTCAGTTATGAGAGATTAAATTTTTTGAGTAATCTCAAGGCTAGAGAGTATGGGACAATGTTGGTCAAGTATAAATCCTGTACTTTGGGGAGCCCTTTTGGAAGCTAATTTTGCATTCTCTATTAATTGTTAAAGACTAAGGTAGATTCTTGTGCTGATGTGAAAAGATCTCAAAGATAAATTGTTGTAAATGAAAAACATCAAGGCACACAATAGTACTTAAAATAGGACTCCTGGGGCACGTGGCTGGCTCAGTCAGTGGAGTGGGTGGCTCTCAGGGTCAGGAATTTGAGCCCCTCATTGGGTGTAGAGATTGCTTAAAGAAATACACTTTAAAAAATGAAGTATGACTTTTTAAAAAGTGAATATGTATATATTATATACCTATATGTATAAAGATCTGAGGAGTGGAATTGGGAATCTGTGAGAATGGGAAGGAGACTTGACTTTCATTTTGTACTTTCCCTGCAGTACTTGACCTTTTTTATTTTTCACCATATGCATGTATTATTTTTTTTTCTTTTTTTATTTGACAGAGAGGCAGGGAAGCAGGCTCCCTGCTGAGCAGAGAGCCTGATGCGGGGCTCGATCCCAGGACCCTGGGATCATGACCTGAGCCGAAGGCAGCAGCCTTAACCCACTGAGCCACCCAGGTGCCCCTATGCATGTATTATTTTTATAGTAAAAATGAAATCTCACCAATTTAAATGAGAAAACATTCATTTTTCTTCATACAATCAAGCAAAATAACTTTAGCCATCAAATCATTGTTGTTGTCCTCACCTATATTATTGACTGGTGGTCCCGACCTGTCTTAGAAATCCCTTGTGATGAAAAGATTTCATCTGTATTGTTTCCCTGCGTATGCCCTGGTATCTTGGCATATGGTAGGTGCTTGATAACAGTTCATTAATTGAATAAAGGAAAAATTTTTAAAGAGATTTTATTTTATTTATTGGACAGAGAGAGAGAGCACAAGTAGGGGGAGCAACAAGCAGAGGGAGGGGAAGAGGCAGACTCCTTGCTGAGCAGGGACCCGATGCGGGACTCGATCCCAGGACCCTGGGATCATGACCTGAGCCAAAGGCAGATGCTTAACAGACTGAGCCACCCAGATGCCCCAAGGAAAACATTTTTTAATAAAGTGTCCAATATTCCAGTACCACTATCATTCTGGCAGGTACATTATTGTCTCCGTTCTACAGGTAAAGTAGAAAAAAAAAAGGTATAAAGTCTCAAAGTCAGCCTGGAAGTGACTAGACTGGATGTGCCAAGTGAGTTCAGTATTAGAGCAGAGGTTAAGATTTTGTGAGTCATAACTATTTGTTCAACTTAATGTATTATCCAATTTCCTGGTCATTAATTTGAGAGTGCTTGTTAAATTTTGTCCTGGCTCTTTATAATTCTTGATAGTTCCTCTGGAAAACAGAAAAATGTGAATGCATGTGAAGTTTTTCTTCATCAGAGCTGTGTTTCTGTCTCAGTAAACAAACTAGAGGGAAAGGAATGTGTAGGGCGATTCCATGAGTGGCACAAAGTGAGTTACCTCATGTTTGGTTTAAAGTTGAAAATGGGGTTAAATTATGGACCATCCATCCATACAATGGTCCATTATGCAGCCTTACATTTATTTCCACGGGTGAATATGTACTGACATGGAAAGATGTACCCTTATCTAATATAAAGTAGAAATGTATACTGTGATTAAATTTTTGTAAGTAATGCTTATATTAATAATAAATTTGTCAAATTGTCAATAAGTGCAAGAAACTAGTGTAAAGACTTTCTTAAACTGTGCATTAAAGCATAATTAACTGACTTGATAAGCTTAGTTTTCAGTGAATATATACATGAACTTTGGTTTTCCTATTATCAGAAAAGTTTGTTTAATCCTTCCTGTTCACAGAAAAGGATTGGTGATTGGATGTCACGGTATGAAGCATTGACTGTTGGTCCACTTCATACCTTCATGAGTATATATACTTCCTACTTCCTTTGTTTAAAAAAAAATTTCTTAGCAACAGAATGAAACAAAGTGTCAGGTTAATTCAACATGTACAACTCCGCAAGATGTTTTTATATCCACCATAGCAGATAGGTAGCAGATAGGTAATTCCTTGAGATATTTGGCACTCAGGAAATGCTTATTGAATCACTGTTGGTTTTCTTGTCCAAGAAAGGTAAGATATGGGCGCACCTGGGTGGCCCAGTGGGTTAAGCAGCTGCCTTTGGGCCAGGTCATGATCCCAGAGTCCTGGGATAGAACCCTGCATCAGGCTCCCTGCTTAGCAGAGAGCCTGCTTGTGCCTCGCCCTCTGCCTGCCTCTCTGCCAACTTGTGCTCTCTGTCAAATAAATAAAGTCTTTTTTAAAAAGAAGGGTAAAATATCTTTTAGAAATACCTTACAGATTACTCATTCATTGCCTCTGACCCACCTCCCCAAATACTACGTAGTAGTCGTTTTGGCATCTGATCTGCTCAAATCAGATATTTGTACTTCACATTGCATATGCCAAATTATTTTCCTATTATGCTTCAGTTAGCCATCACTTGGGGAGCGAAAAAGTGAAGTGAAGTTGGTGGTTATTTGATACTAGCGGTGAAGAAGATGTTTGAGTCTTTCTCTTACTCCCTTCTAACCTAGGCTTTGTCCTCTCCACAAGGAGACTAAGGAGACCCTGCCTTCTCCTCTTGGACCACCTTCCTCTCCAGATCTTCCAAAAAAACAGGTCGTTAGAAGGATTGGCTAGTTTGCACAGGGTGTTTACAGACCAATGAAGTGAGTGAAGAAAAGACATCTCTTACCAGTGTTGCTGTGGCTTCCTTTAGTCCCAAGTATCCAGCCATGGACTATCATGAAAGATTTTTAGGAATAATCTTGTGCTTTCCATGTGAATGTTGTTTTTACTTTTGTGATGTATTTTGTTCCAAGGCAGACATTTATGAATCAAATGTTTATTTAATTAACCAAGGAAGTAAATGGCTCAAAGAAACTAATTCAATCCCTCTGTCTCTTCTTTCCTGAAAAAGAAGCATGTGTTTCATCACACAAGGAGGTCCCTTTCCTGCCTGTTCACGTAGGTCAGTAAAACTGTAGACGGAGCACAGCCGGGCGTGGACGTCTTAGACAAGCCCTTCCCTTCCCTTATCCCCTCAGCAGCCGTCCTTCGGGGAGACTCACATCCTAAGTCTAGGTCACTTGTTCTCTAATCCTCTTTCCTGACATGTCTCCCACTCCAGAAAACATCTTAACACTCCCCGATTATTTAGATTTTACCAACCATGTCATGTTCCGTAGCAATAGCTAGTCCCTTGAATCTTCAAGGTGCCTCTTCTGGAATCTTAACTCTTCCAGCGGGTTCTAGTTTTCTTTTGTCTTCCTCTTCTTTTTCTGTCCCTGTCTTTGTCTCTTCAGTAGGTATTCACAAAAAGGAAAACAGGTGTATTTGGAGGGATGCCCAGTAAGGCACTCTTTCTAAGAGAATGTTTGTTCAGTGTCTTTTTCCACCGCCTGTATGTTTCAGTATTCCCACACGGCATTGTAACAATGAGCATAGTGGTTCTTTGCATGAGTTCTCAGGTAGTAATCACCTGGGAAGCTTTTACAATCACCTGAGCAATCACCTTAGCATCTCTGGAGGTGGGGATCACGAGGTTTAACTCTTCCCCAGGAGATGAAGTAATGAGAACCTGTGATTTAGGAAGATACTAGAAACAAGTGGGTCTATTTATCTGTTCAAGTGATTCTGGTTATCTTAAACATACCAGGAATACGGATCTATTCGGTCATGGTATATTGAGCTATCTCTGGGTTCAGATAGGAATATAGGAACCAGGACAACTTAGGTCTGTCTTACTGTCTGGAGAGAATAAAATCGTGTTAGAGAAAAAAATTATAAGTCTTCTAATGAATGCCTATAGCATAGTTAAATCTTGAAATTCGTGATATACATTTTAAAACTTTGATTTGGTAATGTATTATCCAATGTGTAATAGAATGCACTTAAATATTTGGGTAGATTTATAGTTTTTTTTTCCTATTATAAACAAAGCTTTGCTATAAATAGAACATTTCCTACACTCTTAGTCCCCCTAGCTAATAATTTTTGGTGCCAATATTTTTAGATAAGTTTTTTATGATATGTCAAATACTGTGTAACTAAAGGTAAACATTTCTAAAACCACAAAATCATTAATAAATATATCAGGATCACTACTTAATTTTGAGCAAGCAATTATAATAATTAACCACTTGAAAGACATTAAGAAGTACAAGTTTTCACATATGTAAACACAGTCATTATGTACTTCAAAATTATATTTTCATGGAATTTTTAAAATCAGTTAGCAGTTGTACTCAAAATTTGCTGAAAACATATTGGGGTTAGTAAAGTATATTACATCCCTATAATGTATATTAAGTACCTATCATGTATTTAGAATACATTACTCAATTCTCAGAATAATGCTATGAGGAAGATATTATCTCCATTCTCCTGATGAAAGAGCTATGGCCCAGTCACAGAATCAGTAACTGTCAAACATGCCGGATTTCAGCTTTGAGCCCTTTTTCTGGAAAGCCCTTATCTTTTCTCCCTCAACCACATGTTTGTCTTTTCAGCTGCTAGAGTAACATTTCTCCTCCAAGTTATATCACAAAGACATGGAGTTTTAGGGTTAGAGAGTGTCATGGCACATGGTTCTCCATCTTGCTCAGTATGTTGCTGCTTCTCATCCATGCAGCATGGAGCCATCTTCTCTACCCAGTGGTGACAGCATAAGACTGAAGTTGGCAGCTGATAAAAAGTTCAAACAGAGGGACACCTGGCTGGCTCAGTCAGTAGATCATGGGACTCTGATCTTGAGATTGTGAGTTCAAGCCCCACGTTGGATATGGAGCCCACTTAAATAATGAATGAATGAATGAATGAATGAATGAATGATTTTTTTAAAAGAAATTCAGACAGACTTTGGGTTTGATGATAAAAAAATAACGGGGGGGCACATCAGATGTTAAGCTGAAGAAATTAATATTGATGACAATGCCTAGCATCTTTTACATTTCTTAACTTTTCTGAGTAAAAGAGGAATTGGTAGTTTTAGTAGACAAGTCTGTGCTTTGGAATAAAATTGTGGTTGGAAAAGAAAACTATTTCTGTTTCATTGCAAATGAGGTAAGGAATGCTCTTAGGTCAGTGGAGACAGCTAAGCCTTGTAAAGCTGCTTACTTTGCATTAAGAAACTACAAAGTAAGAAACAGCCCATTATTCCATCTCTAGAGTTATTTCAGGAATGGCATTGGAAAATTCAGTGGATCCCATCTTAAACAAAGTTTTGTTAGCTTTGTTTAAATCTGTAAAACCACCCTTAAAAACGGGAAGATTACAGTACTTCTCACTTTCCTATTTACATGGAAGCATAAGGTTTAAAGTTTTAAATTTTCAAAACACTAAAAAGAAAAACTGCATACTTTAAGAATGAGATTCATGTGGAGGATAAAATGTATCAACAGTTTATGAATCTTAAAGGAGCATTTATTACTTTTTACTTTCTTTACCTAGTGTTTTTACCTGCCTACCCTTGTGGATTTTATGTCAAGGAATGAATAATTGTTAAGAATTCTACAGATAGTATTTCTCTTCCTGTTCCACTATCAGTTAGGTTTTACCCTACCATCTAATAACCATCTATTTAATTATCCCACTATCAGAGTGTAAGGCACTCAAGAGGGATCTGTAGGTGGTAAATGCTGTCATTCTGTAAATATTTGGTGTAGGAAATAGAGTAATATGTAAGGTCTCAGAAGTGATACCAACCACCTACTTTCTACAGAATGTTATATTTCTACTTTTAGTGTAATCATAGTTACTTATTTCTATTACTATTATTATTAACTTTGGAAAGTCTTCTCCATGACACCAGGATGTTTTCCTAATACACATTTTGTTTGTAATTGTTTCTTCATAAATTCAGTGTTTTGGCTGCCTACTTATAAACCAACATGGGTTGACCATGACCTTATAAAGTGATCAAGCGCATATCGGAGAAGTAGTTCATCATCTACTATGTCCTTTTTGCTCTCTACTAGACCAGTATCCTTATTCATGGGAGGGCCACATAGGTCTGCCATCCTCATTTTGAAAGACAAAAAATTGTCTTTGCCAATTCGAAAAAGCAAATTTTGAAAGAACCAAATGTTCATTTCGAAATAAGGTTTCTAGGACAGTGTAGGAACGTGCTTCCCCTTCATCTAAAATTTCCTCAAATATTTTTAGCAGTCTAAAACACACACACGCACACACACTCACACACCTGTGACCTAATTGTTTCCATCCTCACCACTTATCAGCGTGATCTCTGTGTGGACCAACGTATCCCTGAGGGCGTTGTTGGATATATAGAATCTCAGGCACTACCCCAGACCTACTGAATCGAAATCTGCATTTTTAACAAGATCTCCAGGAATTTCATATGTTCAAACATACCCAGAGTTTGACAACCTGGTATTAGGAAGCACTCACTGCCTGGCAGAAAGGTCAGGCATGGCGTGATCATATTTTCCCTGAGACAGTTCTGTCTTTCTGCTCAAGACGATCCTTTACTCTTTTCAGAACAAGGGAGATCCTGATCTTGGGTAATAGGGAGGGGAGGCTCAAGCAGATAAAGGTTTTATGACTGTAACAGTGTGATGATAAGCCGGTATAAAATAATGCCAGGGAAATAACTGATGAGAATCCATTAGGACGGATGAATTTTTTTTTTTCTCAACAACTTCCTCTTTAATGGTGTCTTTGGTTAATGATCTGTGAAGAGAAGGGCCCATGATTGGGATTGGGATGAGTGAGGTAAGGAGTGACCTAAGTAGTGCCTAAAGAAAGCTGTTTTTTACTACAGTACGATCTACCAGTATTAAACTTTAAAAATATTTTGGGGGCATGTGGGAGTGCCAAGAGTCCAAATCAATAGGAGTCAACTCTTTGGACTCAAATACTCCTCATATGAATATTCATTTTACTGTTACCCCACATTAGCTAAATCTCCCTTTTCTATTTTTTTTTTAAGATTTTATTTATTTATTTGTTAGAGAGAGAGAGAGCGAGCACAGGCAGACAGAGAGGCAGGCAGAGGCAGAGGGAGAAGCAGGCTCCCTGCCAAGCAAGGAGCCCGATGTGGGACTAGATCCCAGGACGCTGGGATCATGACCTGAGCCGAAGGCAGCTGCTGCTTAACCAACTGAGCCACCCAGGCGTCCCTCCCTTTTCTATTTTTAAGATTTTTTTTTTTAAAGTAATCTTCACACCCAATGTAGGGATTGAACTCACAACCCTGAGATCAAGAGTCACATATGCTCTACTGACTGGGCCCATCAGGCCCAGTCACTAGGATTTCCATACAGTTTAAAATTTAAAGATGTTCATATTTTTAGGTAATGACTTTCTTATTGATTGCTGCGATTTCTCTAATAAGGTTAATATTCATTCGTGGATCACTGAAGGCATTCTGCACAATCCAGTAAATGAATCCTCACAGTACTCCTAGGTGACAACTCTTATTTTCTCCTTTTTACTGATAAGGAATCTAAAAAAGGAAGGCATAAGTAGGCTCCAAAAATGATACATCTAGTAACTGGCAGAGGCAGGTATTAACTCCAGCGTCTCTCATTCCAAAGTTGTCTTCTTTGTTTTGTTTTGTTTAATATCTTATTTATTTATTTGACAAAGAGAGAGAGCACATGGAGACACAAGCAGGGGAGCGGCAGGCAGAGACAGAGGGAGAAGCAGGCTTCCCACTGAGCAGTGAGCCCAGCTCAGGGGCTGGATCCCAGGACCCTGGGATCATGACCTGAATTGAAGGCTGACGTTCAACCAACTGAGCCACCTAGGTGCCCTACGATGTGCTTGTTTTAAAGAAAAAATAAAAACTCAACTAAGAATTTGATTAGGAAAGCATTAAGCTCTCAAATCTATAAGATTTAGTCTCCCAAACAATGAATTTGTTTATCCATTTGGGGGTACTTAAAACATACTCTGTGGAGGCACCTGGGTGGCTCAGTAGGTTAAGCCTCTGCCTTTGGCTCAGGTCATGATTTCAGGGTCCTGGGATCAAGCCCCATGTCAGGATCTCCAGTCAGCGGGAGTCTGCTTCCCCCTCTCTCTCTGCCTGCCTCTCTGCCTACTTGTGATCTCTGTCTGTCAAATAAACAAATAAAATCTTAAAAAAAAAAATACTCTATGTAGGTCTTTTCCCAAGTGGAAACTTTTCTATGTAGACAGGTAAATATCAGTGTTAGGAAGACTCTTTAACAGGAAAATAGCAGAAAGTGGTCCAGATAGAATTCATATATTCACAAAATTCTTTTTTCTGTCTCTAATAATCGTGTTTCTTCTTCATCGTCATCATTGTCATGTATGATCATCTCGAGGTGGACAGACTGATTCACTTCTCTAGAACCTAATCGGAAACCCTTATTATGGTAAATGACTCAGTTTGAGAATGGTCTTGGTGGCATTCTTCCATCAGTGTCCTGAGTAGGGGCCACTGGCCAGGATTCCTTCTGTCTGGGTATCCATTATATTTGGGTTTCTCACCTTGTGGAATGAGGGTTGGGATTGCACAGCTGGAAAAAGATCTTGCCTTGGTCCTGGGAGGCTGGCTGGGTTTTTGTTTTTCCTCTTTACTCCTGCCAGTTCTGTGAGCTCTGTCTTCATCGTAATCACCTCATATCTCTTTTCTATACAGTTGACCTTTGAACAACACAGGTTTGAACTGCGTGGGTACACTTACATACAGTTGGGTTTGTTTTTTGGCTTTTTTTTTCATAAATAAAAGTACAGTGCTCTAAGTGTATTTTCTCTCCCTTTCTTAGTAAACATTTTCTCTTCTCTAGTTTACATTATTGTAAGAATCCGGCATCTAATTACGTATAACATACAAAATAGGCGTTAATTGTTTATGTTATCAGTAAGGCTTCCATTCAGCTGTAGGCTATTGGTAGTTAAATCTGGGTGGGGGGAGTCAAAAGTTAACACATGGATTCCCAACTGCAACAGGGGCTGGCGTGTCTAACCCCCACCTTGTTGAACTATACTGTGCCTGTTCTGTTGTCCCAGCCAAGACGTTTCTCTCTGCCAGGACATTTCTCTCCGCCTTGAACCTCCCTAATTCCAGCTCTACCTGGCATGAACCCTCTTGGTTTGCCAGATGCTGGACACCAGCTTCTTCAGATGAGGATTTTAACGCACTTCTGGGAGCTGAGGCAGAGAGTACAAGTCAGACCAAAAGGAGGGAGGTGGACTGCCTGGTGACAAGACAAGAGAGAAAGATTTCAACAGTTGATGGATTCCGGCATCTAAAATTAGATCTTTTGAAGTGCTGGAATTCCCATATTTAATAATTTATTTCTTGGCAGACATTCTCTTCATAGTGATTACAGTTGTTCCATTTGGAATTAGTTCAATTTTCAAAACCAAGAGGCTCTGTTTAAAAGAGTTAGCTACGAATTTTTATTGGCAATGATCACTCCTGTGCAATACCCAAGTAGGAAGACACTAACTGCATCCACCCCAGCTCATTATAATTAGGATCCTCTCTGCAGACTGGGTACCAGTGTAAGGTTGGAAAGAGGAGGTCCACCACTGACTATCGAGGAAGGACCTCATGAGTCTTCTGCGTTCTCTGCTCCAGTTCTGTTAGGAGAATTAGGGGTATTTTGATAAAATGTTAACGTTCATCACTAAAAAATTGGAAATAGATGTAAGCAAACATGACTTTAATGCTAGGATAGTATTACATTATATGAATATACTGTAGGCATTGTGCCAAGTTTATTGATCTACACTGAAAGATATCTCTTCCAGTATCTAAAATATTCATAACTACTCCCTATGCCTCTCCATTTCTTATAAAAGTACCTATATAAGGATTATGGATTGGGGGTAGAATCAAAATGCAGGGAACTACCTAATTTTTATCTGTAACAGAAAGTGACCAGCTGCATTGTTAGTATCTCGTGGGTCATGGAGAATACCTCTATGACAGATATCAGTATTTTTTATTTGAAATTGCCGTCAGTTCCTTGACTTAAAATTTTCTCAAGATCAGTCTTCTTATATTATGAAAATGACTTATTTTTGTTCATGTTGTTATTGTTTTCTTTCTTTTTTTTTTTTAAGATTTTATTTATTTATTTGTTAGAGAGAGAGAGCGAGCGAGCACAGGCAGACAGAGTGGCAGGCAGAGGCAGAGGGAGAAGCAGGCTCCCTGCCAAGCAAGGAGCCCGATGTGGGACTAGATCCCAGGACGCTGGGATCATGACCTGAGCCGAAGGCAGCTGCTTAACCAACTGAGCCACCCAGGTGTCCCTGTTATTGTTTTCTTGATAGAAAGCTAAACTTTCTAATGTAGTTTTGCTCCAATTTTACTATGTATCCAAGTCCTCTGGGGAATCCTGATAAATGTGGACTCTTTCAGGAAATCAGTATGTAAATGTATAGGTTCTTAGATGATGCTAATGGTGCTGATTGCTACCACCCTTTAAGTAGAAAAGTTCTAGGCATCTAAGGAATGGCTGACATTTCTTGGAATGGGGCATTCCTATACAACCTAGCTCTTTTCTTCTGAACTTGGTAAGCATTTAGTCTATAAATGCAAAACATGGAATCAGAGCATGACATTTTTTTACCTTCTGTACAGATTCAGGAGTGCCATTAAAGAATAACTGAACTAACAGAGCACTTGGAAGATGTGTATTATATATTGTATATTATATGTGGAGAAACAATCAATAGAAAAATTAGGTATATTTATCAACTACCTATAGAACAATGTTTATTGTAAAGACAAAGGAAAACCAGCACTGGAGTCTAGTTCTTATGAAAATCTCACTGCCATTTATTTGAGCTGACATAGATAAGATGTACCACATCTAGCAATGTCCAATGAGCTTGTTTGTATTGTTTTTAATGATGTGTCCTCACCAAATCCTGGAATCAGGAGTTTGAGGTCCCTTACACAGTATTATGGTCCAGTGTACAAGAACAACCCACTTGATAGGCACATGGTAGAGAGGTTATCAGCTTTTAACTGGTAGATTTGAGGGTCTATGGATTTTGACAGAGACAAGTCATTTTGTGTGTGCTCGGGTGGAACGTGTCTGATAGGTAATGGGCAAGCCATTACAGTATGTTTTAGAAGATTTAGTGTTGGTATAGTACTTCTTCAAAACGTAAAACCACAATTTAAGGATGAGTTACATTGAAGAATAGGTATGTCGTAGGATTGATAACTGGAAAAGCTGGCAACACAGCCAGCAAAGCTCCCAGCCAAGGGGAGTGAGCAGGAATTAACTAAAGTCAGTAATCACGTTGCTTACTTTTCCAGTCTGAATGAAGAAATGCCATGATCTAACCGAGAGAGGAAGGGGCAGGTTGATTATCAAGAGACCAAGAGTTCATTCTTACTGTTGAAGATTTGAACTTCCTGGTTGTTACATTGATTCATTTAACTAGTTGTCCAGAAATTCTTTAGGAAGACTGAAGGGTAGACAAATGACATCAAATGGCAGAGATTCCACGGTTTAGTCAGGCACAGAGGTGGGAATGTAAGCAGTGTTCGTAAATGCTAGTTAGAATGGGAGCAAGAGGAACCCTGTTAAGTCCTGTTAAACAGGTCAGGCAAATTCCTGTAACCCAGGACATTGCAACAAGGTAGCAAGGGGCAGGATGTCCAGGATGAGGTTCCCTGGACTGCAGAGATCCCAGAAACGAAGGACACTTGAATGACCTCTGGCCAAACTGATGCTGAAGGATGGCTAGCAGTGACATCAGACCCCTCGCCCTACCGCTCCATGCATTTTCAAGTTCCACTTCTTGAGAGGAATAGAATGCCAGTCAAGTGCTGCTAAATTGTCCGGAGTTTTTCCCACACCAGAGTCACCAGTGGAATTCACTAAGTAATCTGCATGACAGAGGACCTCCTTAAGAAAATGAAATAAACGGAAAACAAACAAAAAGAAGTATATCTTTTTGCCCGGAGTAAAAATTAGGAATGCGGTAAATATTCTTAAAATATAAAACTGAGAGGGGCGCCTGGCTGTCTCCATCAGGAGAGCATGCAATACTTGGTCTTGGGGTCATGAGTTCGAGCCCCACGTGGGCATAGAGATTCCTTAAATAAGTAAAAACTTAAAATATATATATATACTTGGGAATCAAAACCTTTTTTGATTTTGAAGTCTAGTCCCAAGCTATTGAAAACAGATCTGGGAATTAGTAAGAAGAGGATAACATTAGTGGAACATGCCTCGAGTCCCAGCCCTGCCCCCTACAATTCATACACCATGTAAGTCACATACACTCTGATCGTGTTTTCTCATCTATAAAACTGGTTTATAGTATCAGGGTTGCTGCATTTTTGCAATACAATAAGTTAAGTGAAATCACCTTGAATAGTGATAAGTCTTTAAAAATACACATACAAGAAATCTGCAGATCTAACATTCACCATTGGAACTGTTTGTGTACAATAACTTGTTCTCTGGAGATGGAAGTCTCTAGAATGAGCAAGCTACTTTCCAGGTAAATGATAGTAACCAGCTTTGCAGCACCATATCCAAGCCTGCTGAGAAATGTGTTCCCCACTTGTTATAGCAGAAATGGTGGCTCTGGGAATGTGAAAACAAACTTATTTCATGATGAAATAGAGAAAAAAAAAAACCTGTTAGTTTTAGGATGATAATATCCATTTGGGTAATTCAATCAGGAAATATCCCTTTGAAAATAAAAAATTTTGTTTCTATTAGAGAGAATAGCTACTCGTTTCAGAATCAGGAATTTTATGATATCTGAATGAAAAAGGAGGCATTTCCAACAAATGAGGAAGAAATTGGATAAAGACCCAAAAATTTCTCCGATTCATATCAAATTTCTTTTTTCGTTGTCAGCCTGCCAAGGGTGACAGGGATCCCAATGGGCTATGGGATACAAAGGGCACTGGTCATATTTGGTAAGAGCTGAAAACAGGCCATAATGCCACTAATAAGTGGACAGACAAGGATGGGTGACAGTCATAGTGAATAGGGCACTTCCCAGAGCCCCTGAGCCACTGAGAAAAAGGTGGGAAATTTGGGGGGCAAGTTGCTGGTTCAGAATTGGGCCAAGGAAAGGTGATCAGAGAAGCAGGACCAATTTATGGAAAAGTTGGAAAGTGAAGTCTGGCTAACGCAGGGCTAAACTATATGGTAGTCATTCTGTTTCAAAGTATATTCTCCCCCATCTGTTGAATTTCTTGTCTAAATTCACCTAAAATTCTGTAAAAATTCACCTAAAATTCCAACGCACCAGAAGGTTCTTTTATACTAGTACAACACTAATACTAAACTCCTAAAATTAAAATACTTCTGTAAGGATTACAGTGATTCTCAAGACAAGGCATCTATAGCACTCCCTGAGATCTTCCACTTCCTCAGCCCCTGGCTTTTCTGGCATATCCTTTTCTGAGTATATGGCCCCAGTGGACCACTGTGCTGTGTTCTTCAGGAGCATTGTGAGTGTCCTTCAGGTGTTCTGGGGCTGAGTATTAAAGTTAACCTGGGCACTATTTAAAAATACTAATGGCCCATGGGGCGCCTGGGTGGCTCAGTGGGTTAAAGCCTCTCCCTTCGGCTCAGGTCATGATTCCAGGGTCCTGGGATTGAGCCCCGCATCGGGCTCTCTGCTCAGTGGGGAGCCTGCTTCCCTTCCTCTCTCTGCCTGCCTCTCTACTTGTAATCTCTGTCAAATAAATAAATAAAATCTTAAAAAAAAAAATACCAATGGCCCGTTTTGTCATACACCTGAAACTAATGGAACTTGCACCTCATTAAAAAAAAAAAAATACAATGTCCCAGTCCTTCCCCCAGACAAATCAGATGCTCTTGAAGTCAGCTCTCAGATACTGTAGTTTTAAAAAACTTTCAGGTGATTCTAATGTACTGCCAGGGCTCTGACCCAAGCAGCTTTAAAGACTATTATGACAGCTGTCGGTCATTCAGCCTTCAGGGTGAATCTTTCCCAAAGATTTCCCAGGATTGAATTTTTCCCAAACCAAGAGTAATGAGAATGAGTCGAATGAGAAATTTTAATTCTGGTGGTGGGCCATTAAAAAAACCCATACATTTAACAGTTTGTTAATAAAAGAGGTCTGTTAATAAAAGAGGTAAAAAAAAAAAATTAGAAAAACTAGTCATTCCAAAAGAGTCTATTGTGGTTTTAATGGATAATAAAAAAAATGCATAGTATTTTTCATATTTTATTAAACTTTAGGTACATCTTGAACACTTTAATATATTCATTAAAAAGTATGACCCTGGGGGACACCTGGGTGGCTCAGTTGGTTAAGCGGCTGCCTTCGGCTCAGGTCATGATCCCAGCGTCCTGGGATCGAGTCCCACATCGGGCTCCTTGCTCGGCAGGGAGTCTGCTTCTCCCTCTGCCTCTGCCTGCCTCTCTGTCTGCCTGTGCTCACTCCTGCGCTCTCTCTGACAAAAAAAAAAAAAAAAAAATTAAAAAAAAAAAAAAAGTATGACCCTGGATTGCAATTAACAAGTAATTAGTGAAGGCACTTGGGCAATAGGGACATGTTCTATCTCCGACATTGCTAAGATTTTTGAGTATCAGTTGATAACCTTAAGAATTCATTTAAAAAAATGCCTTTTGGTTGCAATAAAGAAGTGCTCAGAATTGAAGGCATAAAACCATCCAAAAAGTTAAAAAGAACTAGAGTCTCAGAGTCAATATTCGTTCTTCTTAGCTGAATAAGTGATAGAGATTGGTTAGAATTTGCTACTGAAGTGCACAAAGTTTAGAAGTGAGGGGCAGGAAGCACTTGATCATTGCAACAGTTGCAGAAATAAAGACTGAGTCCAAGCTTCCTCTGGCTTTCGGGAGAAAAAGAAAGAATAAAAGAAAAAAACTCCCCACTTTTCCACCTCCCTGGGAAACACAAAGTCAAGTTTGGGGCATATAGAAAGTGCTAGTTCTGTCCATCTCCATAGTGGCAGGGGGAATAAAGGCCACATGAGCTAACCCATCACTCCCCAAGTAAATGAGTGAGTGAGTTCACCGCATCTGTGGCAGCCAGGGATTGGGGAGGTCACAGACCACCACCACCTGTTAGTTGGTGATACCAAGCAACCAGGATGACAGAGCTGTCCCGCAAAATGCCTAATGACTAAGGGGCAGGTTAGGTGAATGTTCTGCCAAGAAGGGGAAGGGACAGGACAAAGCCACCTCCAGCACTTAGATATCAGAAACAAGTTTATAGCCAATTGCTGTGTTTTTTCTCCATGAAAATTTAGCAATAATAGAGATTGTTGTGGTCATGTGAGACTGATAGCCTGCTAAAATGGCAGCACTGGCCAAGCTGACTTGGGAAGGGGAAAGAGTTAGTTTAGGAACGTGAAAAAAATGTGGGGAACCTGGGTGACTCAGTTAAGTGTCCAACTCTTGATTTTGGCTCAGGTCATGATCTCAGGGTCCTGGGATTGAGCCCCGAGTCAGGCTCCAGGCTTAGTGAGCAGTCTGCTTCTCCCTCTCCTTCTGCTCCTCCCCCTGCTGTACTCACGCTGTCTCTGTGCCTCCCTCAAATAAATAAATAAATAAATAAAATCTAAAAAAAAAAAAGAGAGAGAGAGAGAGGAAGGAAGGGGTGACTACATAGGTAATCCCTTTACTTCCAAATCATTTCTAAAAAGAGACAAAGAGTAGACATGTTAAGAGAAGAGGTCCAGGCCAGCAGGGCAAGGGCAAACTTTTTTTTTTTTTTAAGATTTTATTTATTTATTTGACAGAGAGAGATCACAAGCAGGCAGAGAGGCAGGCAGAGAGAAAGGAGGAAGCAGGCTCCCCGCTGAGCAGAGAGCCCGACGCAGGGCTCGATCCCAGGACCCTGAGATCATGACCCAAGCCGAAGGCAGAGGCTTTAACCCACTGAGCCACCCAGGTGCCCCAAGGGCAAACATTTTTAAGTGCATGATTATTTTCTAAAAGTGTATTTATAAGCCAAAAAAAACACCAACCAACCAAAAAAAAAAGTCTTAACAGGCAAAAATAACTGGAGGGAAAAAATAGATTTACATAAGGAAAAGCTTATTACGGAGGTCACTGACTTTCTGCACATGTCTGCCTATCTCTGAGAAGTAAAATATTGACAGCCCAGAGCCCCATGAGGATAAAATATTTTTTTAAAAAAGTATCAGTCAAATAAAAAATATATTGGATTCAGTTCCAGCCAGAGAACATTCTTGGATTTGCTTTTTATTTTATTATTTTATATTTATTTATTTGTTAAAGAGAGAGGCAGAGAGAGAGCACAAGCAGGGGCAGAGGCAGAGGGAGAAGCAGGCTCCCCACTGAGCAGGGAGCCTAATGCCGGACTCCATCCCAGGACCCTGGGATCATGACCTGAGCCGAAGGCCCACACTTAACCGACTGAGTCACTCAGGCTCCCCTACTTTTTATTTTAGCTTCCTAAATTTAACCAGATGACATTTTTATTAAAACCAGGTTTTCATAAAAAAAAAACTTTTTCTTCAGTTTGCTTATTTTCTTAATTTACAAAATATATACAATTGGTCCCTATATAGCACTTTCTTTAAAACTTATAAGTGAAATTTCACTACCTTCCAACCTTGAGAGATACTTTTTTCTAGAATGCTAGAGATATGTATCCATTTCTATCTATCCATCAATGTAACAATATCAGTATATAATTACAATGATTTCACTTAACGCAAACCTTCATTAAAAGATGGAACACTGGGGGCATCTGGGCAGTTCAGCCGATTAAGCGTCTGACTTTTGATTTTGGCTCAGGTCTTGATCTCAGGGTGAGGCTCTGAGCTCAGCATGGAGTGGGTTTGAAATTTTCTCTCCTTCTCCCTCTGCCTTTCCTCCCACTCTGTCTCTCTAAAATAAATAATTCTTAAAAAAAAAAAAAAGTGGAACATTGTGTCCTTGGTTTAGGTTGTCTATTGTTATTTAATTTTTTTATATGCTTACTCTAATAATTTCTGGGTTATGACAGTTACTTAAGTCATGATTGATTGAAGGCACATAATCAGGTGCCTGGGGCACACAGTTTAGAGGGTTTAAGGCTACATTCTTACCTAAGACTTTCCTCCACCCTAACTGTCTTACCTATGCAGTGGCCATTTCGCATATCCTGATGCAAACCAAACTAGTTTTGTGGGAGTTTTTAAAAGTTTTTATTTATTTATTTATTTGACAGACAGCGATCACAAGTAGGCAGAGAGGCAGGCAGGGGCAGGGGTGGTGCAGTGGGGAAGCAGGCTCCCTGTTGAGCAGAGAGCCCGATGCAGGGCTCAGGGCTCCATCCCAGGACCCTGGGATTGTGACCTGAGCCGAAGGCAGAGGCTTAACCCCCTGAGCCACCCAGGCGCCCCCAAACCAAACTAGTTCTGAGACTTGCCAGTAAGCAGTTCCTTCTTCCCGAAATGTTCTTTCACTCTCTTCAAGGCCAGCACTTTAGGGAGATGGTCTCATCCTCCCTTTCAAGGGCTCCCTGCCCACGAACGTTCTCTCCCAGGACTCTGCTGAGTTTTCTCTCAAAACCACATCATAGTCGGTGTTAAAAAACAAAATTCAACGGAGTAAATTTGAAGATCTAATTGGCTCTTCTCAGTAATTCACGTACGAGGCAGCGCCCCATCTAGCAGAGAGGAGGGCTCTGAATTTTACAGAATGGAAGGTAGATATAAGAAGGAGGGTGCAGTAAGAAAGTAAGAACGAAAGGAAAGGCCAAGGCCCGAGTGACAGCTTACTTCATTGGTACTTACCAGAAAATTCCTGATTGTCAATTTAATACCTAGATCTCTAGTGGCGGTTGAAACTGCAGCCAGGTTGGGTATGAAGCCCGGGTTTGGTGACTTGGCCTGGCCCTGAAAACGCCATCTGGGGCTTGTCGTTTTTCTTTTTAATGTGTGTTTTTATTTGTTAGTGTCTATCTCTCCCCTTTTCAACAGAACGAGCTCTGTGAGACTCACGGTGGTGCCCCTAGTTTTCAGTACTGTGTATCTAGCACCAAGCACAGAGTCTGCCAGATAATAGGTTTCCAGTGGGTGTCTGTGGGATTTTAGCTATATATATCTCATTAATGCCAATACACAAACATTATATTAGCTTGTTTTATTCTGATGAGGCCATGAAGAAGGAGAAGTCAACCTAGATCATAAGACCTTGAATAAGCCTCGTGCTTCAGAATGAAAATGTCCTCTTCTCCAGGTGAGTTTTCTCCATTTCTGATTGACTTTGACCTCTTCTTTCCTACTTTGCCCAAAAACGGTTAGTCACAATTTTGAACTTCTTAAGAGGAAGCAGCCATAAAATGGAAAATCACTAAAGGCAACTAGCCAGTCATCCAGGCTCTAAGACAAAGAAATCACTGAATTCTAGGGCTGGAGGGAACTAAAATTTACCCTTATTAACCAGTAAGTCTAGCCTGAAATTCTCTTGATTTCCAGTCTCCTAAGGAAACC
>RCUC01143935.1:0-217120 GCA_003697995.1 Taxidea taxus jeffersonii | reverse complement strand
GAAAACTCAGCCTTAGAGTCCACCACATCTGGAATCAGCCTATAAACGTAGTCCTGAGATTAATGTCGAACAAGAAGAAAGGCTAAGGTATTCTGCCACTGATTTCCACTTACTGACAATTCCCACTCAGCAGCAATGTTCGGCTTCCACATACAGACACCTGAACACCTCCCTGTCGGCCACACTGTGCTTAGAGTGTCCAAAAACAAGCTTCAGAATACCTTGAAATACATTTTAGCTTCAGCTGAATGCCCAGCAGGTGGTTTTTCCTTCTGTGCCCTCAGCGGGCAGAATCAGATGTGATGAAGCGAGTCCCCAACATTCAGCGACACCTCAGGCAAGTCTGGGGTCACTCCCATTTTCACCTCTCCTCATTATGGGGCCCTCTGCTGAAGTCCTAGCAACTCATAAATGCACAGGAAATGTTCAGAGATGCCATCTACCCCAGAAAGAGGACACTTCCGAGAAAGCAAAAAGTTAAAGAGAAGTATGAAAATGCCTCAGGGTCTTGGGGGCACCTGGGTGGCTCAGTTGGTTAGCAAGTGCCTTCAGCTCGGGTATGATCCCGGAGTCCCGGGATGGAGTCCTGCATCAGGCTCCCAGCTCCGCAGGGAGTCTGCTTCTCCCTCTGACCTTCCCCCCTCTCATGCTCTCTCTCAAATACATAAATAAAATATTTTTTAAAAGAAAAAGAAAGAAAGAAAGAAAGGAAGGAAGGAAGGAAGGAAGGAAGGAAGGAAGGAAGGAAGGGAGGGAGGGAGGGAGGGAGGGAGGGAGGAAGGAAGGAAGGAAGGAAATGCCTCATCTTGAAGCTACCTGAAGCACACCTATGGTTGACGAAAGGATAAGCAATGCCATAGAAAGTCCCCTTTGCACAAAAAATGATCTCCCTGTGAACACATGGAAATGAGCCTTACGGGTCTTGAGCTCAAGACCTGGATGGTCCGTAACCCTAGTTAAACCTCGAATAGGTTGGCACTGAGGGCAGAACCCAGGCGCCCCTCTTGAAGGAGGAAGACTCCTCCACAGTCAGCGAGAGGGATCTCATTTCACACCTCAGCACAGCTGGCTGGGCTCCAGAGGTGCACAGGCTGGGTAGCTGAAATGGTGCCTCTTAGTCACAGCTCCAGCGGTGTGTGCCAGGATTTAGCGGCACAATGTGATCGTATCACAAACATCCTGGCCCTCCTCACTTTACCTCTGAAACCAATTTTGGTGACTGACGCTGCTTTCTTTGCAGCCTTATCAGCCTCTTCTCCCCTTCCGATTGTGGATCGGATCTCCCGCCCAGCATTCCTGTGTTTAGACTGTCTGGCTGAGGGCATTTCCCCTCGCTGCTTAACAAACAGGTTTCCGCAGGCTTCGGATTTGTTTTCTGTTTGTTTCCAACACAAGGCGGAGGCGGAGTGAACTGCTTTCTGGGAAGTTTCTAGTTGTTTCAGGGAGTTCCTAGTTTTTTTCAGAGAGTTCAGCTTCCCGTTTTTCGAGGTGAGCACCCTGAAGTTAATAGGGGATCGGCTGAATCATAAAAACAATTCTGCCTCCCTTGAGAAACTGGCTTTCAAAGAAAACTTTATTGCTTGCCTGTATATTGATAAGAGTGAACAGGAAAGAAAACAGAAGTCCTCCAAATCTTCTTCATGCCCTTTGTCATTCTCTCTCTCAACTCCGATTCATCAAAAGTAATGCCTCTTAGTCTTGGGTTGGTTGGCTCTTACTAATGTTGACCTCACTGACAACTATTAGAAAACCTTGGTCCCTGTAACTGGACATGAGATAGTCATCCACAGTCCTCTCATGCTTTCCCTTTGGGCTTTACTCTTACATGTGGAATTTAAATACATGAACCCATATTCCTACGCATACCCCCAAAGCCAGCTTTGCTTTATCGTCTTCCTCCAAGAAGTGGAGCACTCTGTCCCATAAACAGGGCTGGTAAGGGCATATCAGAGCCAACCTTTTCTTTGGCTGCCTTTCAAAAAGTTGTTTAAAACGAGATATGTTCTTGAACTGGAAAAAGGAATTACACATGATAACCTTGGAAAGCAGATACTTGCTTTGCCCAACAAGTATTATTGCCCAACACCGTGACTTAGCGTGGAGCGTTGTCTTCAATTACAGGCCAGAGTCATACCACCAAAACAACTAAATTGAGATGAAATTAATTTCAGTGGGACATGCCCATATTGAGATGTTATTCTGAGTAGGACTATAAGGTTGGTATAATTAATCACTTACCAGATATGGGATCGTTATGAAAAGGAAAAGGAAAAACTCTTGTTTATAAAGTAACTTGTGATTCCATTTTTGGTCCTTAACCTCACCAACCGAATTCTAACAGCAGCACCTGCTCTGGGAATCACCTTTCCGGTCTTAATGAATGAAGTGTCCCGAGTCACTTACACCATTCCTCCCTCCCCAGAACAATGACCACATTTGTAAGAAGGGCAGCCTGTGCAATTGAAACGTGTCTTTTTCTCTAGGCAGAGCTAACTAGAACCATTAACCCCTGACGCCAGAACACCAGATTTACCTAACTAAACCACCCCAAACAGATCCTACCCCACTCCCCTCAACAAGCAGATGAAACATACTTTTCTTTCACAACCTGTTGAAACAGACACATAAGCAAGCCCACATTCAAGCTGGTGGGCAAAATACAGTCTTGGCTTCAGTGGAGTGGGTCCACAGATACACTGTCTAATAAAAAGTAACAACATGACCCAAAGAACACATACTTCTTTTGTTTACTTTGCAGTTTGCTCCTTCAGCGAGAAGAAAGCTTGCGAAGAATTTCTGAACTGAGGTTTTTTTAAGCTAACTGCAAGGCTGCCAAATGCTGTTATTGCAGAATTCTTCTACGAGTGTGGTGTCAGTGTTACCATGGAATCTGGAAGGGATGGATTCTGTTAACTGCCCCCTCAAGTACTCCCACCATCACCAGATGTTAAGATAATGATCAACACATCTTTTCTCCAAGGCATGAGCCCCACCAAAATCAGCAAGGGATTTCTCCCTGCCTCGAACATGTTCAAACAGCATGATCAGAAGGGGCTCCCTTATAGACTGGGGCCATTATAGACTCATGCTTCCTCGTGGTGAGAAGTAAATGGGATCTGAGTCTCCAGCAAAAACTTCACTCAGAGGAATCTCCTTGCATGAAAGTGACCTTCCCGTTATGGTTGTTTCTTGTCCCAAACCTCAGGGGCTTACTGCATTTTTTCTGGTTCAACCATCGCCACAGACTCTACCTCTAACTGAAGCAAAACTTTGCCTTGCACCCAAGTTCCCCACTTGCTATGTGGAGCAACGGTAAACCACTCCAAACTTTCGCGAATAAAGAACTGCAGGCTGCCTTTTCTGTGACATAGTCATTATTTCAGTAGTAAGGAGTCCTCTCTTACTTCCATGTTTGTGACTCATGAAACTCAAAATGCGTAATATACTTGGGATTAGTAAATCCCCCCAACATCCTTGTTGAGTCAAAGTATAATTGTTCCATAGAACTGTTTGTTGACCCAGAAGAGAACTTACTTACTCCATGACATGCAATGCCTCTATGGGAGTGGGGGGAACACCTTAAAATAGCTTCAACATTTTCTTCTGTCCTCCTTTCAAAATGTGGAATACCCAGTGAATGGAATGGACAAACACTAACTCCAACGTTAGTCCTCTGCCCTGTGAGTCTTCTTTGAGGAAGACTTTTTATTACAAGAAAGAAATTCCTGAAGCATGATTTGTATGCAGTTAGAATCAAATCTCAACATGATTTGTATGCAGTTAGAATCAAATCTCAACTCCAAAACTGAAACTCTAACAGCCAAAAATTAAATTCATCATTTTTATTTTTTTGAAAAAGACCTACAAAATTGCTCTTCCCCTCCCCTTAACAAATTCAGTACCCAATGCTTCCCTATAAATAGTTGTCAATAAACACAACTGCTGCAAATGTATTCAGTAAATGTTAAGGTCAAAGGCCTTCACTGTTTATTGCCTTGTAAACTCAAAGACAAGTGAATTTATTGCTTGAATGAGTTTCAGGGTATTGGCCTTCATAAAAGTTCTGAATCCCAGGTACAAAATGCTCCATCAACTCACACCAAAGCTATTCTGCACAGAACTTAGAGACCGCCCACCACTGGATTCATAATTCAAACATGTCTTGGAAAGTGTATTGTTTGCCATGTTGCATAGATCCCCATGGATTAGTGCTGAACTGTGCCTGTCATTATTACAAGAACTTGCTTCAACCCAACTATAAATTGCTGCTGCTTCTAAAACAATATCACATATTAGCTTGCTACTGTAAACTCTCCAAAATATAATAATAATAAAGATGTCAAGACTGGAAGAGTTTGAAATTTTTCTCTCATCTTCACATAAGGAGGATACCTATAGTCTCCTTGATAGAAAAATATGACAAATTTAAAAGTAAAGACAACATTCATATCAGATCATGCAGCAGTATATTGACTACTTCAGATAATTAAATTTTTATATAATTTAAAACCTTATTTTTCTAATTGTTCCATCATCTGGCAGCTTTATATACAAATACATATGCCTAGTAGAAGTAGGGAAAGGAGAGGTCATAGGATAATTATTAACTTTCGTTGTCTTCAGAAATCCCCATAAGTGTTATGACAGAAGTTCACGTTTATTGTTTTAAAATAACTGAATAATTATTTGTACATTTCACTGGTCTGTGTTAATATTTTTCTTATGATGCAAATATTTCAATGTTAAATTTGTTTGTATAAATAAATCTAGACTCTGGGCTCCAGGACCACTGGGCCTTACCGTCTTGATTGAGGACCAAAGCAATGTAATATGCAAAGGCTATGGTGTCAATACCAGAAATGCAATATTCATCATGAAGTTTAAAAGAAAATATCAATGAGTTTGATATTGGTCGTAAAGAACCATTGGTCGTAAAATAAAATTATCCTAGATTTCCTATACTCTTTCTGCCATAATGGCTGTAGTCTCCAAGGAGTGCTGCTAAAATCACACTTCATAGAAACTCAAATTAAAATAACATTGATTATCTTCCAACTGTTAAAATGTAGAGTATTTTTGGGGGTGCCTGGGTGGCTCAGTGGGTTAAAGCTTCTGCCTTCAGCTCTGGTCATGAACCCGGGGTCCTGGGATCGAGCCCCGCATCGGGCTCTCTGCTCAGCAGGGAGCCTGCTTCCTCCTCTCTCTCTGTCTGCTTCTATGCCTACTTGTGATCTCTGTCTGTCAAATAAATAAATAAAATCTTTTTTTAAAAATGTAGAGTATTTTTAAATGTCACACATGCACTAATCCCACTACAAAATTCAGATCTGGGCTTAATGTTGGATTATGTCTTTTTTTTTTTTACATTACCCAGGGAAGAGTTGAATTCTTAATCCTAATTTTCTTTCATGTGAAATACTGGATTATAACATTTTGGTCCTTAATAAATTCCTTTTATCCTAACAAACATTAAACCACTCTCCAATTTTCTCCAAAGCATGGTCACAATCAGGAGTTTCTTCTCTGTAGAAGGTCATAATAGCATAATTGGAAAATATTAGAGTACATTCCTTTTAGCAAATTACCTGTATGACACTTACAAATATGATGATGAATAATAAACTGTCCTACGTGAGAAAGAAATGCATTATTTTAGAAATAGTTATTAAATATCTACCTTGAGAATATCTGTTACTGAAATGGAGATTGAAATGATTAATTGAGAGATGGGGGGATCTGGTGTGCAAACACGTGATTACATGGCAACAAAGACAGACTTAAATGACTGGAGAGCTTGGAGGCGAGAAGGCAAAGCAGGATGTGATAACTCTGCCTATGCTTCCTTTTTTTAAAAGTACTCAGACCTCATCTCCCCATGAAATAGCCATATAATGAATTGAAATTCAAATTACTTTCATGCATAAAAACTCTACTCCACCTAGGACAAGATGAAAGAATATACACGAGCTACAAGACCTGTTTGTAAGTCTGGAGTCACTTTACAAGCTGAAACCGTTCATCTTTTAGAAGAACACACCTCCTAGAAGGAAACATGAAAATTCCACTACTCCTGTTACTCTTTAAAATGTTCTATATGTCGAGCATTTATTCCAGAGACATGAGAACTAATGCTCACACAAAATCCGTATACAAATGTTCGAAGACGCCTTATTCCTAATAATCCAAAACTGGACACAGCACAGATGTCCTTCAACAAGTGAACAGTTAAACAAATCGTGGTTCTTCAATGTCATGGAATAAGACTGGCAATAGAGAGGAAGGAACTATGGATACAAACAACTTGGATGAATCTCCAGGGAATTACACTGAGTGAAAAAAAAAAATGGTAGTTATAAAAGTTTACAGACTGTACGATGCCATGTATGTAACATTTTTGAAATGACAGAATTTTAAAAATGGAGAACAGATTAGCGGTTGCCAGGGGCTAGGTAATTGGGGCCAGAGGGTAGGTATATAAGAGCAAGGTGAGGGATCCTGGTGATGATGGAATTATCCAGTGTCTTGATTGTAGTAGTGGATATATGAGCCTATGTAAGTGATAAAACTATATGGAACACACACACTCATACAAGTAAAACTGAGAAATCTGAACAAGATCAGTAGGTTGTATCAATGTCAATATCCTGGGTGTGAAATATCCTAGGGTTTTACAAAATGATAGCCCTGGGGGAAACCGGGCTAACTGGATCTCTCTGTTATTTCTTTGGACTTCATGTGAATCAACAGTCACCTCAGTAAAAATGTTCAAAAAGGTTTTAAAAATTCAAATTTTAAATTACATTATATGTTTGTGATATATCATTAAATGGTATGGGCGCGGGCACCTGGGTGGCTCAGTGGGTTAAGCCTCTGCCTTCAGCTCAGGATATGATCCCAGGGTCCTGGGATGGAGCCCCACATCGGGCTCTCTGCTCAGCAGGGAGCCTGCTTCCCTCTCTCTCTCTCTCTCTGCCTGCCTCTCTGCCTGTCAAATAAATAAATAAAATCTTTGAAAAATAAATAAATAAATGGTATGGGCACAATGTGAGAAAATCCACTATCATGCCCAACATTGACATAAAAGGAAGCACACCAACTATGATCTCTCCAGTCTCCTCAAAAACACACCTTGCACGGAGCTGGATTACTCGTGGATTCAAGGACCCTACCCTCCAGTACTTATAGACTGTGTCTGAATACCACTGGTAAGTCTGACCTGGATTTTTCATCTGGGGGCCATTCCCCATTGATGAATCTTGCTGGAGGGCAGTGAGGAGGATGAATTTAATTTTCAATCCCTTTCGACAGCTAGCATAATAAAAGAATCCTCATTAACTAATTTACTGCCTAGCACATTCTATCTTTCAATTTTCAAAATTACACTAAACCTAAGATAGTACAGAACAGAAAAGCATCAATTGATCTAAAGTGACCTGCATCTAGAAATATGTTAATTATCTGATGCTGAAACCATGGGAAGGATTAGAGGAGATTGGAGGCAGTTTACTGAAACCTTCCTTTGCACCTGGTCCACGCTACATTCAGACGTGAGCAAAGCACTCTTCTCTCTCTCTCTCTCTCTCTCTCTATCCCCTCAGGCTCCTTGGGATCTAAGGCACTTTTGATAAAGATTGTCCATATGATCAAGGCATTGATTATACCTGTGTCTTTCAGCACAGGTAGGAATGTATTTCAGATAAGATAATTCCGCTTTTGAAAAGTGATCCATCGTCTTTCAAGTAAAAAACGTTTCTACAGAAACACTCTTTAGAATAAAGGCTCCTAAGAAGCAGAAACGCTTCTAATGTATAGAGGCCCCATTCACCCTAAGTCCATGAAAAATCACGCTGTGCTGACCATTTATTGACATAACCAAAAAGAGGTATGTTTCTCTATGAACTAAGGGAGGAAAGATAGGACCAAAAACCCCATGGATAAAAGGCTCCAATTCTAGCCTTACTATCATGGCCTAGAATATGAAGGGGGCTTTGTTTATATGCAGTATGTATGGGGAAGGCAAGAGCACAGTTTAGAACCAGAAGGTACGTAAGTGGCTCTGGGATCATGACTCAACCTGAAATTTACAACAAAATGGAAATCATGATTCCTCCTTTTCCAAGTTTACCAGACTGTGCGGAGAAGCCAGGGAGAAAACATATACAAGGACTTTACATTTTTAAAGCACTGTACAAAGATAAGGGATCATTATGAAGATCCTAAAGAGGATACATCTACAATTAAAAAGTCAACAGAATGTTCTCTACCTCAAATCCTGAAGAGTGATTCTACATCAAAACCTTACTTGCATATTTGTTGATAAAAAGGAAAAAAATACAGAAAGACTATTTAATTGTTGAACCAATTTCCTCTGAGAACTCATGGGTGACCTAGAATTTTACCAGGTATATTAGGTGACAGAAAAAAAATTATCTAGGATAATCATGAAATAATTTGGTCTAACGAAAGTTAAGAGTCCAAGCAAGATTTCTGAAAGGTTACCTGTATAAATCATTGATTAAAGTTGCTTTTTTCTAATTGTATGGAAATTCCACCATCTGCTTTTTTCTTTTAATGAAGCTGTGATATTGCAAGAGCTGGTGGTCCTATGGTATATTTGAGAAAAGTGGAGACCAAAGGGAATCGATTCTCAACCCTTTAATCCATACAGGCTGACCTCACACAATCAAGGACAGCACATCGGATACCAGGAAACATCCAACACGGATGGTATTTCTGTGGGCAGCCTGAGATCTTGGCCACATTCAGGAAAGAGGTGGAGAGAAAAGCACTTCTTTGGCCTCCCTGGGATTCCTTGCAAATTCAGCCCACGTCTTCCCATCTGCCCAGTGGCTCCGCTGAACACAGTGACTAGGCAACACTGCCTTCCAGTGGCAACAATAGGTTTTAAAAATCCAAAAACCACAGAGTTTATATACTATTTTGCCTAGGTAGTACCTGTGTGCTATTAGGCTCAAGGAAACACCAAAAGATTATTTTCAAAGCCTTGATGTCAGCACTAATTAAAATTCCACTATTAGTAATACTCTTTCTTAGTACTTGCTAAAAAAATTCAAAGCACCTACCTCTCTTTTGTGGACGGAAATCCCACTCAAAGCAATTATGTTGTTCAAATAACATCACGGGAGAACTCTGGGCTGACTCGAGTGTGGCAATCCTGCATCCCTTCATCGAAAGCGTACTCAGTAGCCAATGATTCCAGACATAGCAAAATCAAATCGATGTTTTGCAAAATGGTTGTTCAAAGCTGCCTATAGGCTTCTGAAAATTCCCGTTTTTCCCCGATTAAAACCAGCCCACCCATTCCTTTCTTACATTTCTCGTAACTTTTCCAAAACACCTAACATGGTATTAAGGATATTCTTATCCTTGAGAAATAAATGTTGTGTTGCACTTTTTAAAAGCCTACACTAACTAGGAAACAACACTCTTACTTTGTCTCAGCCCAAAAATACCTTCTCCATTCTGAATCCTCCATTCCCTCTGGCCTGTCTGCGATCTCTCCGTGAGTTGATGAGATTTATCCTCTTTATTTTTATCTATGGCTTAATTGTCACCTTCCCTGTCTGCCTCATGGCTGGGCTCCTGTCTCTCAGAATCCACATCCCTAGTGCCAGCATTCTTTCTTCCTGAGCTGTTCTTGCCACGGAAACTTCTCCAGAATTTATGTTTCTAGGGAGTCTGAGCTATTACACCAAAAGAAACCAGGGCATTTCCAAAAAGGCCTGCCTGGCTGGGGGTAATTAGAAGAGTGATGCCAACACTGTAAAGGAATCATATATCTGAAAGCACTTCTCGAAAGTTTTCTCGCTGATAAACCCAACATCCTTAAGAGCTGAGTAGCCTCCTATCATACCAACATGAGGGAACAACCAAAACCAACAGAAGTTTGCTAAATGGCTCAGAAGTGGGGATCTGTCAAAGGCACGAAATCATTCTGTAGCGCACTATGCAACCGTTAAAAAAAATGGTTTGGGGGACGCCTGGGTGGCTCAGTTGGTTAAGCGGCTGCCTTCGGCTCAGGTCATGATCCCAGCGTCATGGGATCGAGTTCCACATCGGGCTCCTTGCTCAGCAGGGAGCCTGCTTCTCCCTCTGCCTCTGCCTGCCACTCTGTCTGCCTGTTCTCGCTCCCACTCTCTCTCTCTCTCTCTCTGACAAATAAATAAATAAATAATCTTTTTAAAAATAAATAAATAAATATGGTTTGGGGGCGCCTGGGTGGCTCAGTAGGTTGGTGCCTCTGCCTTCAGCTTGGGTCATGATCCCAGGGTCCTGGGATCAAGCCCTGCATTGGGCTCTCTGCTTGGCGGGGAGCCTGCTTCCCCCCCTCTCTCTCTGCCTGCCTCTTTGCCTACTTGTGATCTCTGTCAAATAAATAAAATCTTTAAAAAAAATGGTTTGGGGGCACCTGGGTGGCTCAGTGGGTTAAAACCACTGCCTTTGGCTCAGGTCATGATCCCAGGGTCCTGGGATCGAGCCCTGCATGGGGCCCTCTGCTCAGCAGGGAGCCTGCTTTCCCCTCTCTCTCTGCCTGCCTCTCTGCCTACTTGTGATCTCTGTCTGTCAAATAAATAAAATCTTAAAAAAAAATGGTTTGGATAAACATCTACTGAAATGGAAAGATGGCAATAATATACCATTAAGAAGACCAAAAAACAGGTCACCAGTTTAATATACAACAGGTTTTAGTGTGTGTGTGTGTGTGTGTGTGTGTGTAAAGAGGCACCACCAATCTAAAGCTACCCCACATACTTCCTAATATAAAAATTTTTATATTAATTATATTTTTTATATAAGCTACTCCCAAATAATAAAAATTGAAGTAAAATCATTTCTTGGATTTTTTTAAAGGCTTTTTAGACAAGTTCTCTAGTGGTATGCTGGTAAATGTTTAACAACCTGTTCTCCAGGGGGAAAGATCTGATTTCTGGCAACTGTGGTTATCAGTTTCCATGGGGTAAATACCCTCAACATGATCAGCCTAGAACTACCAACTTGATGTTACTGAACGTGGCATTGAATAGAGATGCTCACAATGGGCTCCAGCACTCTCACAAACCCTCATGAACCAGCTCTAGCACCATAGCCCACCCACTACCTGCAAACATATTGTAATATGTAATATGTAGACCATTACATATGTAATATACAATATGTAATATATGATATATATATTACATATGTAATATATAATCTGTAGACCACCCTCGTGGAGAATAAACAACAGGATGCATGTTTTAGGTGGTTTTTATTTTTCTTCTTGTTGATCTTTATTTTCTACGTTTTCAACAAAGACCATGTGGTTCCTGTGTTGGTTTTTTTTTACTGATTTAAATTTTAAAAAGAACTTATGTCTCTTTTATTGTCTTGAAGTGGAGAAGGCCTTTGTAATCATGACAAAGTGCCCATAAGTAAATTTGATAAATTTAACTACATAAAAATAACAGCTTTTGCATGGCAAAAAGCTTTCATAAGCAATGTGAAAATACTAATGACAAACTGGTAAGAAAGAATTTGCCATTTTTTCTCAGAAACATTATCAACTCTGACATATATAATCATTTCCCAACTGACAACCTGATAGAAAAATAAGTTATGATCTGGACAGTTCAAAAAAGAAAAGAAGACAGGGCTCCTAGATAGCTTTCCCCCCACCCACCCACTCATAAGAAAAGAAGACAACTTAAAATGTAACACAGAAACACCAGCTATTTAACCTACCAGACCGAACGAATTTCAAAATATTGGAATGCAGTTTGTGGGTGAGGCTGTGGGGGGAGTTAAAACTGGTACAAATTCTGTAAATATAGCAGTCTGAGTAATGACCCCACAAAGATGTCCACATGGTAACCCAGAACATGCGACTATATCACCTTACATGGCAAAAGGGACTTTGTCCATGTGATTAATATTATGGATCTTGAAATGGGGAGATTATCCTGCATTATTCAGGTGAGCCCAATATAATCACAAAAATCCTTACAAACGAGAGGCAGGAGAGTGAGTCAGAGAAAATGTGATGATGGAAGCAAGGGTCAGAGAAAAAGAGAGTTGAAGATACTACACTTCTGGCCTTAAAGATGGAGAAGGGGGCCGCAAGCCAAGGAAAGCAGGCAGTCTTTAGAAGCAGAAAAGACGAGAACCTGGATTCTGCCATGGTGCCTCCAGAAGGGATACAGCCCTCCAGCACCTTCATCTTAAGATTTTTGACCTCCAGAACTGCAAGAGAATAATTCTGTGTGTGTTGCTTTAAGCCACCACATTTGTGGTAATTTGTTACAGCAGCAATGGGAAATGAAAAGAGCAATTTCTCAACTTACAAATGCAGGTGCTCTTTGGCCCAATGCCTCCACATTGAGAAATTTAGCCAAAGATATAATCACATACATGCAAAATGATGCTTGTCCCACATTGTTGTTTGTCACAGCAAACATTTGGAACCCATGTAAACAGCCACCAAAAAGAGTCTGATTAAATATTACATCTATGCAATGTACTACTGTGCAGCCATAAAAAAGTGAATCAGAAAGCTCTTTATATCATGATATGACTAGATCTCCAAGAGCTAGTAAAGGAAGAAAAAAAAAGATGCTTTTAGTATAATAAGTACAGTGGGTATAGTATGCTAACAATTATATAGAAGTGACAAAGAGGGAAAATATGTGCTTATTTGCATATATATGTATAAATATATCTGGAAGAAGAAATAAGAAATTAATAGTAGTTTCTGCCTCTGGGGTAGGGCACTGGATGGCTGAACAATGGAAAGGAAAGGGAGACTTCTTACCACATGCTTTTTATATTTTGTTGAAATCAATATATGTAATATAAATAGATTACCTATTCAAGAATTCAAATGAAAACAGAAAGATTAAAAATTAAACAGGAAAAGTATTATGTAGCTTGACCAGGGTCACCAACCAAGTCATTAAAGACGCCTTTACCATCAGCGGGTCTCTGCAGAAACTTCATTGTTTTTGAAGCAAGCAAGGCCATGAATTCCAATCATTCTAGAACCTTGACATTCTATGTGACCTAAGGAGCAGGATGAGGGAGTGATTTCTCAATCCAGGTGAAATATGAATAGAAGTCTCTGGTGAACTAGGACAGAGTTAACTTTACATTGTCTCAAAGAAGATTTAGATTTGCTTTAAGTCATAGGTGAGGATTCTTGAGAAGTCCTTGCAGAAACCGTGCCCAGTCTCAGAAATTCTGGAAGTAGAGTTGTCAGATTCAACAAATAAAACTACTTGAGGGACGCCTGGGTGGCTCAGTTGGTTAAGCGGCTGCCTTCGGCTCAGGTCATGATCCCAGCGTCCTGGGATCGAGTCCCACATCGGGCTCCTTGCTCAGCAGGGAGCCTGCTTCTCCCACGCCTCTGTCTGCCTCTCTGCCTGTGCTCGCTCTCTCTCTCTAACTAATAAAAATAAATTAAAAATCTTAATAAAAAAAAACTACTTGAAAACCCAGCTAAAATTTGAATTTTGGATAAATAATGAATAATCAAAAATTAAGAGGGTTTTTAAATATTTCTTAATTTTTTATTATTTGCTACTTAGCCGAAATTCAAATTTAAGTGGGTGTCCTGTATTTTATTTCAAAACCCTCCCTCTGAGGAACTCCCTTAGAGGCCACATAGCAGCCATGGGCTGGCAGGTGAGGACAGTTAGGCCCACGCAGATGGGAATATGGCCACCATCACTCTCCCTTTCATAGACACTGAACATGCCCTTCTGAGAGAAAAGACAAGAGAGTTAAACGGGTTTGTTTGGTAAGGCCTGGCTTTGCTCTGGCAACATCAGTGGCCAAAGACAAAGGTACAGGGCTCCAAGTTAAAGTAAGTCTCTAAGGTCACTTCTGGCCCTAGAATTCCCTGAAGATAATGTGTGGAATGCTCTAGAAGAAGTTTGGAAGGGGGATGGGGAGGGTCAGGCAATACAGAGAAATGTTCTCCCAGCCCAGGTAATAAACATATTCCTTTCCCCAAATACCGTTAAAGATGTTTTCAAAAAAAAAAAATCTTTAAAAAAAAAAAAAACCTTTAAGCTGACCTCCTGCCAAAGTACACATCAATTATACAGCTTCAGTCAGGCGGATGCTCGAGGAAAGGGGGATAATGTTACACCCAGCTGGGCACTTTGTAGTTAGCACAAATGTAATATAAAGCACAGCAGAGTTCGTCAAGTGTCTGTCTGGATTTTCAGTTTTCATTAGTGCTATAATTAAAACCACATTTTCAGCTCTATTACCTGTAACAAGAAAGGAATGAGAAATGAGGTTGTCAAGGTCAGGCTTTTCCAGCTATTTATACTGAGTATCTGCAGGCCACAAGTTGTTGAATTTGGTGTAAACCAGAGAGATGGCTGAATGTCGCACAAGGAACCATCCTGTGTGGTTTGAAAGGCGGGCTTATGAGGTCACTTCCTTTGAATGGCCACTGGACCACGGATGTCCACCACACAGAAGGACCAGGAAGATGGGCAGTCAGACAATCCACTTTCAGCCACAGAGACTGGCCACAGAAAGGGTTCCTCGCCCATTAAGACCAAACTGGGCAGACATCCTGAAACAGACCCAAAGGCAGTCCTCAGACCTTCTCTCCCTGAGGACAAGAATCCTAAAAAATCTCAAGGCCATCTTCTTCCTACCTCGAGTGTAAATGTGCAAAAGAGGGCTGGATGGGAATGTAAATGTTAAACCTCTCTCCCAGTGCTCCCCAGCCCACACATGCTTCACAGAGGCCTCGCTATGTGCAGCAAATCCTGTTGGCCTGGCCTTCAAAACACATCTAGAACCCAGCCTCTTCTCACGGCCATCTGGTCCACAGCACCACCGTGTCTCCCCTGAATTCTGGCCAGGCCTCTGTGCATCTGCCTTACACTCCCTACTGTGCTGTGATCTGTATGTTTGTGTCATATGAAGTCATATGTTGGCATGCTAACACCCAAGGTGATGGTATTAGGAGGTGGAACCCTTGGAAGGCAATTAGGTCATGAAAGCAGAGCCCTCACCAAAGGATTAGTGCCTTTATAAAAGAGACCCTAGAGAGTTCCCTCTCCCCTTCTACCATGTGAAAACCCAGTGAGAAGTCAGCCCTCTATGAACCAGAAAGCACTCCTCACCAGACAGCAAATCTGCCAGCACCTTGATCTTGAACTTCCCAGCCCCCAAAGCTCTGAGAAATTTCTGTTGTCTATCAGCCACCTGGTCTATGGTACTTTGTTCCAGTAGCCCAGATGGACTAAGACACGCCCTGAATGGTCAATTAATCTATGACAAAGGCGGCAAGAGTACACAATGGGGACAAGACAGTCTCTTCAATAAATGATGCTGGGAAAACTGGCCAGCTACATGCAAAAGAATGAAACTGGACCACTTTATCACACCGTACACAAAAATAAATTCAAAATGGATTAAAGACCTAAATGTGAGACATGAAATCATAAAACTCCTAAAAGAAAACATAGGCAGTAATTCCTTTAACATCAGCTATAGAAACATTTTTTCTGGATATGTCTCCTGAGGCAAGGGAAACGAAAGCAAAACTATACTACTGGGACTACACCAAAATAAAAAGCTTTGATGGTGAAGGAAACCATCAGTAAAACAAGAAGGCAACCTGATAAATGGGAGAAGATATTTGCAAATGATATATCCAACAAGGGGTTGATCCAAACTTACACCACTCAACACCAAAAAAAAAAAAAAAAAAAAATTAATAACAAACAAACAAACAAAAAACCCACACACAATTTAACTCAAAAATGGGCAGAGGACCTGAGGAGACATTTCTCCAAAGAAGACATGCAGATGGCCAACAGACACATGAAAAGATACTCAACATCACTACTCAGGGAAACACAAATCAAAACCACAATGAGATATCACCTTACACCTGTCAGAATCAAAAAGACAAAAAGTAACAAGTGTTGTTGAGGATGTGGAGAAGAAGAAATGCTCGTACACTGGGAGTGAGAATGCAAACTTTTGCAGCCACTGTGAAGAACAATATGAAGCTTCCTCAAAAAATTAAAACTAGGATTACCATTTGATCCAGTCATTCCACTACTGAGTATTTACCCAGAGAAAATGAAAACACTAATTTGAAAAGATATATGCACCCCTTTGTTTCTTGCAGCATTATTTAGGATAGCCAAGATAGGGAAGTAACCAAGTATCTATTGACAGATGAGCAAATAAAGATGTGGTATAAAAAAAGGGGAGAGAGAGACAGAGACAGGGATGTACACACACACACACACACACACACACACACACACACACACATATGCATACACACACAATGGAATATTATTGAGTCACAAAAGAAGAATGAAATCTTGCCATTTGCAACAACAGTAGATGGACCTAGGGGATATAATGTTAAATGAAATAAGTCAGACAAAGACAAATATATGATCTCACTCATATGTAGAACTTAAGAAACCAAAGAAATGAACAAAAAAAAAAAAAAAAAGAGGAAACAAAAACCAGAAATACAGAACAATCTGGTGGTTGCCAGAGGAAAAGTGGATGGGAGGATTGGGGAAATAGATAAGGGGAATTAAGAGTACACTTATCAAGGCCCTGGGTGCCTCAGTGGATTAAAGCCTCCGCCTTCGGCTCAGGTCATGATCCCAGGGTCCTGGGATCGAGCCCCTCAGGTTCTCTGCTCAGCAGGGAGCCTGCTTCCTCCTCTCTCTCTGCCTGCCTCTCTGCCTACTTGTGATTTCTGTCTGTCAAATACATAAATAAAATCTTAAAAAAAAAAAAAGAGTACACTTACCATGATGAGAATTAAGCCATATATAAGATTGTTTAATCATTTTATTGTATGCCTGAAACTAATATAATACTGTATGTTGATTATACTTCAATTTAAAAAAAAATGTGATCCAGAGGTGACAAAGTCAACACCAAGTAGGCTTTCTTTGGGTGAGTGGTCAGTAGGTCCTTGAGGCCCACTCGGCCAGAAAGTGCAGGAACCATCTGCTCATGGACCCTCTGACCTACAATGGTTTTCAAGCAAGTACTTGTTCTCTGGGCAAACCTCAAGTGACAGAGACATGTCCTTACCCGCCAAGACCACCCTTGGAGAACCAACTGACTGTACCTGACAGGCGGTGGAGTTTTACTGCCCTCACTATATAGGAGGTGGAACATTCCCCAATACTGACCCCCCTGCATTCCAGCCCAGGCCCTGGGCAGGTTGAACCCAAGCACCAAGTACCAGGTTTTGATGGTTAATGTTATGAGCCCAGTTGAGCTGGGTTGACATTATTCTGGATTTTCTGTGAGGGTGTTTTTGGATGAGGTTAACATTTAAGCTGGTGGACATTGAGTAAAGCCAATTTCCCTCCCTAATATGGTGGGCCTTATCCAATCAGCCGAAGGCCTAGACCCAAAGACTGACCTCCGCTGAGCAAGAGGGAATTTTTCAACAGATGGTGTTCAACCTTGAACTGCAGCGCTGGTTCGTGGCTGTATCTCGAAACTTCCAGCCCATCTTGCAGATTTTATTTTAAAAAAGAATAAATCTTTTCATTTATGCAGTGTGTGTGTGTCCTATTGGTCCTGTTTCTCTGAGGAATCTTGGCTAATTTACCCTCTAAGCCATTCAGAGTCATTTTTCTTGGGGATCTCTTCCTGAAGGAAAACGCCTTCTTCTACAAGCCAACTGCTTTGGACGCATGAGCTGCTGTCACCAACAGGAATTCTTCCCCTCATCCATGCGCAGATGCTTACATAACCCCTAGATGTACCAAAGGACACTAGCTGGTCACTTCCCTAGCCCTGAGGACAGCAGAGAACCCCATAAAACAAGGATTCTGCTAAGAACTGCAAGAAATAGTTGTTTATGATGTCATTGTTGTGAAGAATCTTAACAGTGCAATAATATTAATTCATATATTAAAGGCAAACATTACACCAGCACTTTGAGCAAACACAAGGTTGAAACCCAGGAAGCTGAAGAGAGAATGAAATGGTTAAGAAAGTGATCCCAGAGGCTGACTGCCGGGACTCAAGTTCCTGCTCTACCACAAACCAGCTGAGTAAAATGTGTCCTTTCCCCTAAATCACAGTGTTCCCATCTTCAAAATGGGATGATCATAGTAGTGCCAATCCCACCAGGTGGTAAGAAGACCACTGAAATAAGTGAAAAAAATGCAAGTAGTGCACACATCCCCATGCTTGGCACATGGCCTAAGTTCCCTGAACATTGCTATTTTTATTGCCACGGCATGGTCCCAGCCCTTAAAGAGTTTTCTAGAAGCACAACACAGCCCTTGGTTAAATAGGATTAAATCAGTTATGACTCTGGGTTGCAAGTGAAGAACAGAAAATCCTTGGGTAAGACCAGGAACCCAAAGAGCCTTTACTGGAAATGTAACAAATGGGAAGATGTTGCACAGAAATGTGGAAACTTTGAATCGGAAGAGCTCTTAGAGGTCATGCTGCCCAGCAACCCCAGAACCCCCAGGGAATTGCCCCCACACTGCAAGGCTGAGCTCACGTCATTGCTAGGCAGACTGACTTGGAAAGAAACCCTACAAGTTTTCACGGAGTAGGAGAATAAACAGTAAGTAAACAAACAAATGGCTATGTTCCAGGAAGGAAACAAACAGGGTACTTTAATGATTCGAAAGAGGTGGGTGTGAAATGTGTAGAATAGACAAACCCCAGGGACTAAAGGTGGATTAGTGAATGCCAGGGACTGGGAGGAATGGGGGTGGGCAGTGACTCCCTAATGGTATGGGGTTTCTTTTTAAAGTAATGCAAATGTTCTGAGGTTTGCGTCCCAGTGATGATTGTACAATCTTCTGACTATACTAAAACCTACCGAATAGTACACTTTAAAATGGTGACGTCTGTGCTATGTAAAATGTCATGTTAATCAGAACACAATTTAAATTTTTCTAATAAAAAAAAAGTTTGATGTTGAGAGGCCTATTTTAGACCCGACTGACGAAAAAGAAAGCCTCTCTGAGGGATTTATGTGAAGCAAACAAAGTATAAAATCTTAAAAGACGTTCGTTCTCACTGCATGGGGCTTGCACACTTCGAATGAAACCATCACCAAAGGATACAAATTAGGAGATGCGCTTATTCACAAGAAAAATATTATAAAAGGTAATATGAAAACAATACGATTTAGTGGCTATTCCCAAATGCACCTTACCTCCTTTCGCATAAAATATCTAGTAAGAAAAGGATATTCTCTCCCCCACCACCGGCTCCTTTTTTCTAGGGCCGATGGTTGTGCTATTATTGAGACACGTGCGCCCTCTACAGCTCTGAGCCTAGATTACATCTTACTGCTAAACTAAGACCGGAAAAAAAGGTGTTTATGAATCTTGTGACTGAAAAATTACCATCCCCCAAGCCCATGCCACCCACGGCAAGCTAGATCCTCCAACATTTTCCTGAAAAGTAGAGAAGAATATCAAAAAGAAGTGAAATCGGCAGTTTCCTTGGGCAATTATAATGTAAACACGGATTGGATTCATTTGTTTGCCCTTTTGGGTAATGTGCTCTCCCTCCAAAGACCAAAAGGAGGGAGTGTGTGTGTGTGTGTGTGTGTGTGTGTGTGTCTGTGTGTCTGTGTGTCTGTGTGTGTCTGTGTGTCTGTGTCTGTGTGTGTGTCTGTGTGTGTGTGTGTGTGTGTGTGTCTGTGTGTGTCTGTGTGTCTGTGTCTGTGTGTGTGTCTGTGTGTGTGTGTGTGTGTGTGTCTGTGTGTGTCTGTGTGTCTGTGTCTGTGTGTGTGTCTGTGTGTGTGTGTGTGTGTGTGTACAACTACTCCTATATTCTCACTCTAATATTCTGCCTCATTATGTAATCACAAGGATAGAATATATGTTTAAATGGTCATCTTCTGTTCGTCAAAATATTTGGTCTCAAGTCAGTAAAAAATATTTGCATAAAGCAATAGAACAATAAGGTAAGGCTGGCTTTCCCTGGGCAGGAGGTCGGGGGAAAAACTGGAATCATGCAGCTGAACAATGGTGTGGACATATTGGAAAATGCAATGGACTATCCAGGAGGGTGACAAAGTGGAAAGATGAATGTAAACATGAAACTCTGGTGTGGGGTGATAAAAAAAGAAATCCTAAATGGGGGATCAAAGAAGAATGTGCAGAGAGGCACCCACTGCAACAGCGGACGAGAGGATAGGGAAGGGCTCTATGTCCAGGACATTGATGCTTTTCAGCCAGAGCTGAGCAGCCTGGAACACAGGAAAACACGATTTGTGAAATGCTATTGTTGCTTTATGCAAGGTCTTCTCCTCATCTCGATATTCCTAGGCAAGGTTTATTCGGAAAGGAGAGATGTACTAAGCATCTGGGCTCAGCATGTGAGTTCAGAACTGGTCTCCCTCTAAGACTTGCAGGCCACCTTCTGTCCACCCAGAACAGGCAAATGTCCCTGTGAGTCACAAGTGGCACAGGGGAGGGGGAAGAAAAACAGATTCCATTCCACAATTCTGCTTTGCACTGACTAACACAGCCATTAAAAAATGAAATCTGTTCACTAGACAAAATAGAGTCAAACATTCCTGCGTGCTCCATCCTTTAAACAGATTTAAACATTGGCCTGTCTTCTCTGTGTTTGTTTTGGTTCCCTCAGCCCACATTGAAGTCCACGGGCTCTTTCCCTCACTCATCATCTCGCCTCCCGCTGCTTCGGCTAAGAATGAAGTAATAATTCAGCAAGCTGTTCGGGGCTTCCCATCAGCCCCCTTGCACAGCGCCGTGTGTTCCCGGCTCAGGCATTCCAGTGGCCTTGAACTCCATGGCCCAGCAAGCAACAGGAGAGACCTTGCTCACCCTGGCACTCCTGCCTAAGTGAAGGCAATTGAGGAAGCAACATGAGGAAAAGCACTAAAAAAGCACATTAATTTCTCCTCACTGGTTCTCACTTATATTTTCTTATGAAGCTGCGCTGTTTGTAGCCTACACGTCAATGGCACAGCAGTGAGGGGTCCAGAAACAGCGTAAAGGAAAAGCACAATTATAACTCAATAAAGCTGGGAAGGGGAAAGAAAAGGCAACTTTCTGGTAGAGGTTGTTTAAAAATAAACGACTGAGTCTCTTTTCCAGCTAGCAACCTGCTGTGGCCTTTGGAAGGCTCCTTTTGTGTCCTTGGTTTCACTTCTGTCTGAGCTGTAAGAGCCTGCCAGAGTCCTACGGTTTGGTTTATTACCCAGCTCATCCTTCTCCCTTGGAGCCTGGTATTAATGCTCACTATGGGATGTTCCTGTACCCAGAACTCTCCAGAATCAAAAAGCTTCCAAGTACTTCACTGTAACAATTTAGTCACCCGTGAATTTTTAAATGTCAGAAAAACATGAGTATTGGGAAGAAAAGGCAATGTTGGGCGCCCTATTTAAACAGAAAGAAGAAGCATCTGAACTCTTAAAGTTATTGCCCCAAATCAGTGAAATACAATCTTAATTACTGAATAAGGTTCTAATGCAGGTTTTGTGGGACCCTCAGACCTAGTGGTTTCCTAGAGAAGACTTGATATCAAAGAAAAATCTTTTTTCCAACATAAGGTAGATTTTTTTTAATGGACTTTATGGGTTAATTGTTTCATTCTAGTGCTGGAAAATCAGACCAGGCACACCGCTCTTTTCACAGGACTAAGTTTTGAACTTTAACATAATGCACACAAAGTAAGAGGACCTGCCTGCCCGAAAATAGTGAGGAACAGAAGAGCAGGATGATCAGGGGAAAGGTGACCACCAGTAATGGGGAAGGTGGCCAATGGTCTCAAAACCAACCCAACAGTAACTGACTGGCTGCAAGCCAATAGGGCAGGATCATAATAGATGTCAATAGACACCAACCATCATTACAGAACTGTGAAGGATGAAAGGGTTAATATGCTTAAGAGTCCTGAAATTGTTAGAATGGGCAAAGTTAGAATGAGCAAGAGAGCCACAAGGAAAACTACATCATATACTAAATTTTGGCTACTGATTCCTGGCAATAACACTAATAATAATACGCTACTATAAAACTGACCAATACACCTTTTAAACAGAAAATATTTTTAAGTATAATCTGTAGAGAAAAACAGAGAGGAAGAGTCATAGGAAGACTACATGCTTTTAAATTTTAAAACTTTATCAATTTTTTAAATTGATAAAGTTAAGCTTGTGAAGGCACAAACTTGAGAGCAGGATCCAAGTGACTTCCCAAATGTGAAGACCCTAAAAGTCACGTCTGAAACAACCATCCAGTTCCTTGCTGCCGTTATCTGAATTCACGTAGCACGCAGTCAATACCGACTGATTAATTCAGCCTTAGCAACAGCAGTAAGGACTGTCGGAAGTTTGAGGATGCCTTAAACTAAAAGCTCCAGGGACGTCTGGGTGACTAGGTCAGTTAAGCGGCTGCCTTCAGCTCATGAGCCTGGGGTCCTGGGATAGAGCCCCACATGGACAGGGAGCCTGCTTCTCCTTCTCTCTCTGCCCCTCCCCCAACCCTGGTATTCATACTCACTCTCTCAAATAAATAAGTAAAGTTTTTAAGAAAGAGGGACGCCTGGGTGGGTCTGCCTTCAGCTCAGGTCATGATCCCAGGGTCCTGGCATGGAGCCCTGCAATGGGCTCCCTGCTTAGCTGGGTGTCTGCTTCTTCCTCTTCCTCTGCCCCTCCCACCAGCTTGTTCTCCCTCTCTCAAATACATAATATACTTTTTTAAAAACTTTAAGAAAAAAAAAAAGAATGCTCCAAAGGGCAGGAACTCTGACTTCCTGGTTTGCCTGTACAACAGCACAGAACCACAACAGGTAAGGTTTGCAAACAAGGTCTTTACTTTCCTATCACTCTCTATTTCTGTTTGCTTGTGATATAGAGGTTATGTATGTATTTTGCAGATAACGAGAACTAATATTTATTGTTTGCTGTGTGCCAGGCACCATCCTAAATGCTGTACAGACCCTCAAATCAGCTCTATGAAGGAGGTACTACGATTGCCCCTCTCTTCGCCAGAGGAAAAGATAGGCACAGAGAAACTAGTCAATCCACCACTCACATTCTCGATCTCAAGCTCCATTCCATGTGCTGGCAGAAATTACACTCCTAGCTAATTCCAAGTACATTAAGCCATTTCAAGTTTCAAATCAGTTCTCGAGTATCTCCTCCCCTTGCTTTCCCTTTAGTGGTTTCCAAGCTTCTGGGGCTCACGCAGCATCATGACATCTGCAGAAGGCATCTCGTCCTTCATTGCCATCATCTGTCCTACACTGGCTTCCGCTGAGATGCTCGGCCCCAGTTGGCCCTTGGCTCTGACGGATGACCCTCCAGGCCAGCATTTGCTGAGGGGGCTGAATTTCAGTCTGGTCTCCGGCCACACAACACATATATTCTCACCACAGCTGGTCTCCCTACTCAGAGACCCCTTCAGGCCCACCTGCTCTTGCTCGGCCTCTTGGCCAACTTCCAAGTCCTTCTCAGTGTGAAACCGTGTCTGCCCTTCCCATGGCTCATTCAGCCAGGAAACCCGGCAGGCCACTGAGCCCCTCTCTGCGCTGACACATTCCAAGGCCTTATCTACACGTCTTTGGGGACATCTCACCAGTGCAGTTGGGAAGCTCCAGTGTCTGCCTTGCTTTCCCAGACCCCAGTCTGAACATAATCACCAGTTCCCTCTGTCCTCATATCCCCTTACATAGTTGAGTGTCCTGGTATGCTCCCTTCCCCCAACCATGCTCTCCAAAGAGGGGGTGGGAAGCAGCAACACTCCTTTCTCCAGGAACACAACAGCATCTAATACCCTTACTTCTACATCTAACTATCTCCCTCCCCACCCCACCACCCCCCCACCCTACCACTGCCCAGCCCATAGTTTTTCACTTCTGTGGCTCACAGTGAAAAAAATCTAACTCCTTAGGTATTCTTCACAGATCTTACTTATACCCATAAAATGGTTTTTTAATTTAAGGTGAAGGGTCAGACACTTGTGTTCTCTACTTTCACACCAACAACCTTTCCCTAAAGCAATGGTGAGTAACATCACTGATGCCCATGCTTCAGGCAGGGCCTCCACGTAAAAGTGAGGAAGTCTGATGAAGCATAGGGAAGGAGAGTACACACAAGTTACGACCCTAAAATATCATGCCTCGGAGCACCTGGGGGGCTCAGTGGGTTAAGCCTCTGCCTTCAGCTCAGGTCATGATCTCGGGGTCCTGGGATCAAGCCCCACATCGGACTCCCTGCTCAGCGAGGAGCCTGCTTCCCCTTCTCTCTCTGCCTGCCTCTCTGCCTACTTGTGATCTCTCTGTCAAATTTAAAAAAAAAATTTAAAAAAAAGTATATATATATATCATGCCTCGACAGAACCATTGGGAGAAAAGTTTAACAAGTGACAGACTTTTGAAGGCACCCACACCCTCTAAAACAAAGATCAAAACATCGCCTTGAACTAGGAAGGCTACAGATCATAGAATTTCATTTATATGCCATCCTTGCAAAGGCAAAACTAGAGAGACAAAAAACAGATCATATCCGTACCATGGAATATCATTCAGCTACAACAAGGAATGAAGTAGCCATACATGCTGCAAAAAGGACGAACAGCCAAAACATTACGCTAAGTGAAAGAAGCCACACACAAAAGGTCATTAGTATAATGATTCCATCTATAGTAAATACCCATAATACATAAGTCCACAGAAACAGAATGTAGAGTAGCTCATGCCAGGGGCTGGGGATAGGAGAGAATGAGAGAGAAAACTGTGAGGGGCTTTGCTTTGGAATAACAGAAATGGGAATAACAGAAATGTTCTGGAACTAGACAGAGGTAGGAACTGCACAATATTATAAATATAGTAAAATGCCACTGAATTACTCATTTTAAAATAGTTAATATTACATTATATGTATTTCACCTCAATAAAAATGATTGTTAAAAAAAAAAAGATCAGTGGTCAAGGGGGAGACCTGACTACAAAGGGGCACAGGGATATTTGGGGGGAAATCAAACTGTTTTGTAGCTTGAGTGTGATGGTGATTACACAGCTGCCCACATTTGTCAAGACTCACAGAATTGATGCTAAAAAGGGTGTATATCGCTGTATGTAAATTACCTTAATTTTAAAATGGGGAGAGCGAACTCTCCAACATCTAGAAACCAAATAAATGCTGTTGACTAAAATCTGCCATAGATTATTTTGCTAGAGAATGGCTGCTCCATAGAAAGGACCACAGGAAATATTTTCTATAATTCCATGCTAATGAAATGAAAAATGCCCTTGCTACTATAGGATGGAATTTATACTGGTAATTTTTCATCATCACATTAGTCCCTGTGACAGAATTTGAAGGAGATGGGCTTGTTGGAGAACTCAGATTTTTTGATAAATATATAAATGTAGCACTAGTATATTATTCAGTGAAGGAAACTACACAGAACTCCAAGATCAATTGTAGCACAACAGGTTAAACTATTCTTGACATGTAATTCCAAGCTTCTTTTATCCTGGCTGTCCACTGCTGTATTAACAAACCACTCCAACACTTAATTGGCTTGAAATGTAATTTTATTATTATCACACAGTTTTGTGGGTTGAATGGGCTCAGCTGGGCAGACCTCACTGCGCATCATGCAGTTACGATGTGAAGTTGGCAATGACTTCAGTAGGAAGGCTCAGTTGGACTGGGTGTCCAACATGCTCCACTTCCATGCTGGCAGCTGATGCTAGCTATTGGCTTGAAGCTCAACAGGAGTCCATAAGTGGCCTACATGTGGCCTCTTCATGCCTCTCCACAAAGTACAGCTGCTGGGCTGCCAGAGAGATTGAAAAAGAGCAAAAACTCCAAAAAACTCAGATGGAAGCCATAAGACCTCTACTGACCCAGCCCTGGAAGTCATACGGTGTCCCACTGGGAGGTATGTTCACTGGCGGCCATCTTTGGGGACTGGCTTCCAAAAGAGGCACTGATACTGTAATATCCATTATGAGGATTTGGAAAGATATTAAGTTTTCAACTATAAAATAACATCTTGACATTTCTTGATGAAAACTCAAGTAAGTGTCAATTTTAGGAAGTACACATTCAGCTTATCCATTCAGCAAATATCTATTAAGTGCCAGCTATGTACCAATCCCTATGCTAGGTCTGGGGATGCGTGGAAAATCTGTCATAGAAACTATCCCCTTGCTGCTTAAGGTCTAGGGACTGCATTATTGAAACCAACAGAAAACAAAAATAGAAGTTCCACAGAACCTGTTGGAGGGCAAAGGAAAGTGAATTGGTTCTCCCTGAAGTGGAATGCCAAGAAATGCTTCAGAGAAGAGGGACTTAGGAGGGGAGTCTTGACAAATTAGGATAAACTCCAAACTCCTCAGCATTTGTTTGGGACACGGGTGGGGGGGTGGGAGGAGCGTGAGGAGGAAAGAGGCCATTCCAAACCAGCAAGCCAGCAAAAACAAAGGTGAGGAGGCATACCACATGTTTAGGGCATTGGAAGCAGTTCCATGTGGCTAAGATGCAGAATTCAGGGGGAGTTCTAGACACAGGCATCAATCTTGCACAATCTTACACAGATGTGTTTAATTTAGTCCACAGATCATGTGTTTTTCTTTTTCACTTTCATAATGAACTACCACACAGTGTTTTTTAATTTTTTAAATTAGTTTCCAACATTTAATAAACAGAAAGTTTAACATAAAAATCCAGCTCTTATGAAAAAAAAATCTTTAATTTGGCTGGACTGGGCCCAAATTCCCACCCAGAAACAACAGGTTGGAGCCAAAGAATGTCCCCTTTAGATGGGGTTATGAACTCTCCAATTCGCAACACCCACATCTGGTCCCCACCATCCCCTTCACTGTAGGCATTTGAGTCTGAACTCTCCCAACAAGAAGGCTAAGATGCATAGTTTATGCAGGGGTATTGTGGGGGGGGGGAGAATTAACAAATAATATTTTATGCTATGCTCAAAGTTTGAACTTCTTCCTCACTATAGTGGGGAAAGATAAAGGGTATTCAATAGGGAAATGACATGATCAGATTAGCATCTCAAACTGATCCCTCTGGAATCACCAAGATTCACGTGGAAAATGCACCAAAGATATGATGAGCAGAAGCAAGTAGGCAAGTGAGAAACTCTTTCAATATTCCAAGTGAGAAGTGATAAGGTCTGATCTGGGGCAGTGGCAGTGAGAGAGAGAGAGGAGGAGAGCCAAACAAAATGTATTAAGGAGTTGAAAAGGCAACAAACACCTAGTCACTGAGTGGGGGGGAAGAGAAAAGAGCTAGGATATTGCTTAGGAGTGGGGCTACAGTGACACAGAGGAAAAGCAAGTTTAACAAAGAGATCATAATTCCAGCCTTATATGGGGTGAGATTTACCACCTGAGGGCCATCAAGGTGCAAGTAGCAGTCGTGGACATGTCTGGAACACAGAAAAGAGGTAAGGGCCAGAGGTGGAGGTTAGGAATTCATGGGCTCACTGGCAGCTGAAGCCACAGGATCAATAAGACAGCCCAGGGAGAATATAGGGGGTTAGAAGATAGCCAAAGAAAGGAGCCTGAGGAATGTTTCCAGGACAGTCAGAGGAGGAGGAATCAGAGAAGGAAAGCTAGGAGAGCCTATTCCTTGAGAACTGAGGGAAGAAAGAATCTCAAGAAGGGATTGGTCATCAGGATAAAAAATTACAGAGGGATCTCCTGAAATGTCTACTGTGTGTGACAGGTAGATATCATCAGGAGGTGACCTTCCTAGAGTGTATCAGAAGAATGCCAGAGATGCAGGCTAAAATCCTGAGTATGGCTGGTGTGGAAGATAATACCGAGTCAAGCAAAAGACACTGGGATGTGTTTAGGATTCAGAAATAAACATCAGAAATTACTTTTTAAAGAACTCTACTTTTGAAGAAGAAAGAACATTAGAATTGTTCCCTTTAACCAGGAGGAGTCTACAAGGCCTCCCTAAACCTTTTTCAAAAATGCTCCTTGAGAAAGATTAGTGAACATTCTGCTGGTTCATTTACATCTACTGGTTCACTTTAAGAACCATCATTTACTCTCACCTGGTCAGTCCATCAACCTTATACTCCAGTAGATGGGGTCTAAATGAGTATTTCTTCTTGGATAACAAACTAGTTTTACAATAAGGGATTGTTCTTGTGTTTTTCTCCTTTACTATCAAGAGATTTTTGCCAACAGAAATTTCCATGATAACAAAATGCAATTTGATTTGGGATTTATGCTCTGATCCTAAGAAATTTAGCTAGTAAAGAAGAATAAAATCTGGTTCTTTTCTTAAAAGAGAGACATATTTTCTGACTTTATATTTTCCTATTTTTCTTGTTTAGCTTTGCAAAGGATAAGAAGAAAAAAAAGAAGTGAGAAAGTGGAATCTCTTTCTGTTGAACAACTGGGATGTGATGATAAAAGTGATATGGGGCTATTTTGGAGGGGCTGGGGGGTCATTGTGTTGGTGGTGGTGGGTGCATGTGGTGTGTGTGTTCGGTATCGGAGAAACCTGGGCTCTTCTGTAGACTCTGAAGAAGCCAGCAATGAGGAGCAGACAAAAGAGAGGAAGTCATTAATGTTACAAGATTCCACAGAGGAAAGGGATCTGTCTTGTGTGGAAGGGATGCCTCATTTGAACTGGAGGAAAAGAGGTAAGCATCATCATGGCCACGTCATGTTATAGGTACAGACAAATGTCCCTTGGAGAAAGGCCAGGCAGCAGGCTGAACCAGGGGGGCAGAGGGCCTCTTCTTGAACAGAGTGGGAAAGGCTAGGGGAGGGAGAGAAGCAGGAATAAGTGAAAAAGCCTGGAACATGCACACAAGGCCCCCTTCGGTGTGCTGTACTGACTTTCCATTTGCCCCATTTAGTAGAGAAATGCCTGTAACTGCCTTCTGTCCAAATTGAATATAAAAGAAGAATAAAAGAGAATAAGAAATGGACAAGAAATGGACATTATGATAGTTGCTGTGCAATTAAGAAGAGGCTGGACTTAATCAATTATATATTCACTCATTATTCATTCAACAAATATTTACTAAGTGGTATTATGAGCCAGATGTGGGTCTAGATATCATTAGCAATGATTAACCAAAAAGACAAAAATTCTTGCCTCGTAGAATGCATATTCTAGTCCTCTAGTCCTTGCTCACATTCCTGAACAGTGTTTGTTTGTTTGTTTGTTTGTTTTTTCCACCAGCTTCCACTGCCGTACAGACCATGCCAAGCAACAGCCTCTCCTCCTAATAAGGGAGGAAAAGCACAAAGAACAACTGTGGGTCAGGAACCATGGAGGACAGGTTGGTTCCCACTCATAAAACTGGAAGGACATTTCAAAAAAGAATGCCATTACTTAGTTTGGAGTTGGGCCAGGCCTCCAGATTTCACAGCCTCTAAAAGAATTAGTGTTTTCTAATAATCCATCTGATACATTATGTTCCAAATGTGATTTTCTGATTAAGGCACTAGGCATACAACAGACAGACCTTGTAAAACCCACACAAGGTCCGCCAGGTGTGTGCTGCGGAAGCTGAACAGGGCAAGGGATGTGGCCATATCCTTTCTGGTCAAGTTTCTGGATAAATAGATTTCAAGGACAGAGCTGTAACCAGGATTTGGCCACCTTGGGAAGGAACGCGGTGTTTGAACAACATCATTCCCAGACTGAAAGCCACTCAGACATGGATCGTCATTCCAGGCATTTGGCATGCTGGCTTATACTAGCAGCCAAGTGCATAATTGCCAGGAACTGGCCAAATCCACGGAGACACCAGTTGCTTCTGAATGCTGAAAAATGTTCGTAATATACCGTAATAAATGTAAGCCTGACTCACTTAATCAGATCTGCATCTTACCCTGGGGATTTCTGCACAGGCAAGACATACTTACTGAAACCACTTCTCTCCACTGCCACCTTCCATTCCAGGAAGAACAGAAGTATTATCTGGAAGGCCTTGCCAATTTCTGTTTTATATTTTAGGTCATTAATATGGATGCTTTTAACATACATGTTTCCAACTCATTCTGAACTCATGTCAGTATAAAGTGATGCAAATAACTCTTTCTTCTTATTTTAGATGGGACTGAAAAGCAACCTAAGTATTACTGAAAGGCAGGGATTTGAGAGTTTCAGATTCTTCTCCATTCCCAACAAATTTCTCAGAGTAGTTTGCCCAAAACCCAATGAGATGAGATGGGGAAAAGGTTCTAACTGCACTTGCCTCTGAGAAGCCATCTGACTTGAGGCCTTTCTGGTCTTGAAGTCATTTTGAGATATGTGAATAGCTCGGCTTCAGGAGCTAGCCAAACGTTCTGCTAATGCGAAGATGGGAAATCAAGCTGGCTGCTCCAGTTTCTCTTCCCCAGCTTCTTTTATGTAGAGCCTTGATTCCTCAAGTTCAGAAATCTGATTTTCCCAAAGATTGATCCGGCCCCACTAACTGATGTATACCAAATTCACTGGAAAATTCTCTGAGCCCAGAAGTCGATTTTCAAGCAGGAATTCCATTTCAAAGGCTACAGATGAGGAGATCAATCGTAATTCAGGTTAGGTGACTGGCTGGTTGGTCCAAGGTCGCACAGGTGTGCAGAACTAAGGCTTCGATCCAGGTCTTTTGATGTCAAGGCCTTGCCTTTTCCACTAGAGCTCCTGCCTTCCTGGTGGGAAGCTAGCATGCAAGCGTGGCAAGAAGTTACAAAGGACAGAGTGCACTGGTAGGGGGAACAGGACCGTGGGACAAGCTGGCAGTGGACAGCAGGACCCATGTGACTGAAGGCCAGGAGCTAGAGTCCAGTTCCAGGGCACACCACGGGATGGAGGAAATAGCAAGAGATCATCAGGGCCCCATTCAGAACTAAAATATGAACAAAGAGAAACCGTCTGAGGAGCACAGCGGAAGCCAGATTAGTAAATATGGGCACATGACGGCGTGCTAGGGGGGCCCACCACCCCAAGTATTAACCTCCAACTGAGTTTTAGAGCACTCTGCTCCAGCCCTGTGCAAAGAAGAAACCATCTGGGACCAGAACAGAGACCAGCCTGTAGGTGGAGCCAAGCACCAGCAGCAGGGCTGCCTCGGAATAGCATGAGCCAGGGAGCGAGGGAGGTCACTGTAATGTCAACCCCAGCCTTCAGGAGTTCAGAATCCTCGTCTACATAGTCTTTATCTTGACTGCTCTAAAATGTGCTCTTGATTCTCCTTTACTTCTGAAAGACTTCCCTAAAGATGGCTGGAGAGAGAGTGACCATATAATTTGCCACCGAAACCCAGAAACGTGAAAATAAAAGAGAGAGCTGTGAATGAGTAACTGGCATAGGACTAACCCAGGCCGACCCAGACATGTGGTCACCCCAGCTGGAGACCAAGCACTCGGGACAGACAGGACCGGGCACAGCTAGTGAAGAGTGAGATAATCTTGCCAGGACTGGAGACAGGAGAGGCCAGAGAACTCCTGGGAAGTAAGTCATCAGAAAGGAAGGGAAAGGCAAAGGACACACACTGGGCCCCATGACATCAAGACAGGACCAGAGGGGAGGGATAATTTCCGGTTCTTCCCAGTGCTGGCCACACCCAACATCCTGTGACCATGGCTTTAAAAAGCCAGTGAAATTGAAAAGAGCTGTTTCATTAAAATTTCCATAGAAAATAAATAGTGCTGAGAAAATTGAACAGCTATGTATAGAAGAATGAAACTTGACCATTCTCTCACACCATACACATAGATAAACTCAAAATGGATGAAATACCTCAATGTGAGGCGGGAATCTATCAGAATCCTAGAGGAGAACATAGGCAGTAACCTCTCTGATAGCGGGCACAGCAACTTCTTTGAAGACATGTCTCCAAAGGCAAAGGAAACAAAAGCGAAAATGAACTTTTGGGACTTCATCAAGATCAAAAGCTTCTGCACAGCAAAGGAAATAGTCAACAAAACAAAGAGGCAACCCATGGAATGGGAGAAGATATTTGCAAACGACACTACAGACAAAGGGCTGATATCCAAGATCTATAAAGAATTCCTCAAACTCAACACTCAAAAAACAGATGATTGTGTCAAAAAATGGGCAGAAGACATGAACAGACACTTCTTCAAAGAAGACATACAAATGGCTAACAGACACATGAAAAAATATTTATTATCATTAGCCATCACAGAAACCCAAATCAAAACCACATTGAGATACTATCTTATACCAGTTAGAATGGCCAAAATTAACAAGACAGGAAGTAACAACTCCTAGAGAGGATGTGGAGAAAGGAACCCTCTTACACTATTGATGGGAATGCAAGTTGGTGCAGCCACTTTGGAAAACAGTGTGGAGATTCCTCAAAAAATTAAAAATAGAGCTACCCTATGACCCTGCAAATGCACTACAGGGCATTTATCCCAAAGATAGAGATACAGTGAAAAAAAGGGCCATGTGTAATCCAATGTTCATAGCAGCAATGGACACAATCGCCAAACTGTGGGAAGAGCCAAGATGCCCTTCAACAGACAAATGGATAAAGAAGATATGGTCCATATATACAATGGAGTATTGTGCCTCCATCAGAAAGGATGAATACCCAACTTTTGTATCAACATGGATGGGACTGGAGGAGATTATGCTGAGTGAAATAAGTCAAGCAGAGAGAGTCAATTATCATATGGTTTCACTTACTTGTGGAACACAAGGAATAACACAGAGGACATTAGGAGAAGGAAAGGAAAAGTGAATTGGGGGGAATTGGAAGGGGAGATGAAGCATGAGAGACTGTGGAATCTGAGAAACACACTGAGGGTTTTGGAAGGTTGGGGGGTGGGGAGATGGGTGAGCCTGGTGGTGGGTATTAAGGACAGCATGTATTGCATGGAGCACTGGGTGTGGTGCATAAACAATGAATCTTAGAACCCTGGGAGTAAAAAAAAGTAAATGCTGATTCCACGAGAAAAAAAAAGAACATGAAGATGCAAAGGTTGGTGAAATCCTGCACCAGCAATTTCAACAGCAGACAGAGAAGGTGTGGTTGGCACTGTAGTTGGGTGGGACGGCAGTGGACAGTCACAGCACCTTTGGTGGATGTCAGCAAGGCTGCTGCTCCAGGCTTGGGCAGTGACCAGACACATTACCCTAGCAAGCAAAAGCAGGAGAGCCAAAGACAACAGGCGCTTTACTCTTATATCCCAGAGCATATGGAAGGTCATCCATGGGGCTCAGTGAACTATCATGAAAATACAGAAGGGCTGCCTTAATATTAATATTTCTTGCACCATGGCATGAGGAGCTCATTGATGTTGTCTAAATTTGAGAACCTTCTTAATTTGGAGCCACTCAGTTCATATACGTAGTTTCATAGTCTAACATCGGCTCATACCCTTCAAATATGTATGTTGTAGTGATACATACATTTCTAAAATAATATAGAAAAATGTGTATGCCTAGCAGTTAACACATTATACAGGAACATTTTCCAAAAATTCCTAAAAATTTTGAACTTTTGCTACCCTCTTAAAGAATGGCATCTCCTGGTTCTCTCTGTCATCCAAGTGATCAGTGGTAGCTTTTCAACAATTTGAAATTAGATACCACTTTGATATAAAATGACTCACTCATCCCATGGCTAAAATGAAAAAGACAGACAATACCAAATGTTGGTAAAGATGTCAAGCTAGAATTCTGACACGGCGCCAGTGGGCATGTGACTAGGTATAACCTCTTTGGAAAACTGTTTGGCACTGTAGACTATGTGCCCAACAGCAAGGCACACATATGTTTACCAAAAGACATGGACAAGAATGTTAATAGCAGCATTTTTCATAATAGCCCAGCCCTGGAAACTCCCAGTGTCTGCCAACAGTGAACTGGATAAACAAATTGCAGTGTATTCATATAGTGGAATACCACCATGAGAATGACATGTACAACCACACACGACAGCATGAATGAATCTCGCAAACACCAAGTTGAACATAAAAAGCCAGACGTAAGATATTCCACGTGTATACCTTTACAAGCAGGTAAAATTAATCAATACTGTCCCAAATCCAAAAGACCTGGTAATGTTCCACCTCTTGATCTGGGTGCTTTTTGAGCTTATCATTTGTCACTATTCATCACACCAGTCTGGAGCATGGCAAAATCACACTGCAGAAGAGCATATGGGGTAAGTAAAATTGTGATAGGCATTCCAATTATAAAATACAATAGCATTTAAATTTTTTTTAATGTTTTTATTTATTTTTAAGATTTTATTTATTTATTTGATAGACAGATTTAGACCAATTTATTTGGTAGGCAGAGAGGCAGGCAGAGAGAGAGAGAGAGAGGAGGAAGCAGGCTCCCTACCAAGCAGAGAGCCCGATGAGAGGCTTGATCCCAGGACCCTGGGATCATGACCTGAACTGAAGGCAGAGGCCTCAACCCACTGAGCCACCCAAGCGCCCAAATTTTTAAAATATTTTAAACAGATTTTATAATCTATACAAATTATGCAGTGCAAATCAAGCATCATTCTGGGGTGAAAGAGAAGCCTAAGAAAGGTAAAGAATAAGAGCATCAGCAACCAAAGCACACAAAACAAGAAAGGATGCTCCAGTCCCTGTCATGTGCCTTGCCTGGACCAATAACTGTGACCAAAAGAATAGGGTATGGGTCAGTCTCAACCACCTGCTCAACAAGATCACATGAAATGAGAAAGGGGGAAACTCTCCAAAGGGAAAAGCAACAGGAAAACAACATATGCCTACCACCATGTCATAGACTGTGTCTTATGATCACCATCACAGGAAATTCTAAAACTTGGCATATCAAGTATGAGGAAGTATGTTCTCTCAAGTGGCATTCAGCTCTAAGTTTCCATTGTTCCATCCCCTAACACACATGTCAAATCCATTAGTATTAATGTTAAAACATTTTTAAACTATGGATCTAGTTGTAAAACATACGTCCAAGTGCAACTATGGTAGCAACCATGATTCACTTCTCTTTGAGCATCTCTCAAAATACTCATCTGTCTATGAACATATGTTAACACTTTTGTCTCAGAGACAAAACAGTTTGGACAAATCTTCCACATTGTTTTGACCACATACATTTCTGTTAACAGCAGTGAAGTCACAAACCCAAAAATTAACTGAGGACAATAGGTGCGGCAGGCTGAGCCCAAGCCCTCACACCTCCTCTCAGGGGACAGTCTTGAAGATTAGAGAGGAACCAGGTTACTACAATGCCATTTAACCAGATGGCTCAGCCAAAGGCCTTGTCAGTTTATGTGGGACCCTCCATAACAAGGGGAACACACCAAGCAGAGAACATCATTTTGCATAATAAGGCAGACTTAACATCATGTTGTTAGAAGAAATACACATTTTTCTTATAGGCTATATATATCAGGGATTGGGCAAACATTTTCTGTAAAGAGCCAGACAGTAAATATCTTAGGCTCGGCAGGCTATACAGCCCCTGTTGCAGATGCTCAGCTCTGTAGTGCAAAGGCAGCCACAGACAATACTTATACAACTGAGTGTAGCTGTAAGCCAATAAAACTTTATAAAAACAGGCCTGTAGGAAGGGGTCCATTGGCCACAGTTGGCCAAACCTGAGACTAGACAAAAACAAAAAACTACATCATAGAAGTGAGATGTGTTTGTCTTTAGGCAAAGACAAAGCTCGGACCCAGCCCTGCTGATGGAGAGAACAAACAAAAGTTGAAATGTGGACCCCCAACCCTTCACCTCCTTCCTACCATGGGACTAGAGCTCATCCTCCCGACTCTGCAGAATCAGCAGGGGCCAGAATAGGTTGATTGTGTGTTCACATCCAGCTGAGGCCAGAGGTGGCAGAACTTGCACAACACTGGATGGAGCTGGGACTTCATCCATTCTGAAGAGGAAGGTATGTTCTAAGGAAACAGAAGAGACCCCTGATGCTGAAGATTAAAGAGATCTGTGAAGACAACGTTGGGAGAAGAGGAAAGAAGGTCAGAGTTAGAGAATGAGGGAGTATTGAATAGCCACCAGGAAGGACTTACCTGGAGCCCAGGTCCAAATCTTTCTTTGGATCCTTTCTTGAATCCTTTAGAAAAGAAGCTCTTAAGCCACCCGCAAGCCCCTGTTTTATTTCCTACAACTCTCTGCCTCATTCATTTTCCCCAAACTGGCCTCCTTGCTGTTTCTGGAACATACCTAACACAATCCTACCTCAGGACCTTTGCATCTCCTTTTTTGACAGACGTTTTAGACAGACTGAAAACTTTTCCACAAATGGTTCACTCTCTTTTCATTTGGATGTCTCAAATGACATCTCCTCAAAGATGCCTTCCTTCACTTTTCTATCTAGAATAGCATCTTCAGGGGTGCCTGGGTGGCTCAGGGGGTTAAAGCCTCTGCCTTCAGCTCAGGTCATGATCTTGGGGTCCTGGGATCGAGCCCCGCATTGGGCTCTCTGCTCAGCGGGGAGCCTGCTTCCCTTCCTCTCGCTCTGCCTGCCTCTCTGCCTACTTGTGATCTCTGTCTGTCAAATAAATAAATAAAATCTTAAAAAAAAAAAAAAGAATAGCATCTTCATCAGGCTCTGCTTATTTTAATTTTTCTTCACAGCACATATCACTACCTAATTCTCTTCACCTATAACATGTGAGCCCCATAAAGGCAGAGGTATTGATTAATTCATTCCAGCTCACTCCCAGCATCTTGAATAGTACATAGGACCCAAGTGGTGCTCAATAAATATTCTCTGAATGAATGCATCAGTCAATCAAGTCCAACATGTCTATGATGGCTAATTTTATGTGTCAACTTGGCTGGGCTATTGCACCCAGATATTTGGTCAAACATTATTTTGGATGTTTCTGTGAAGGTGTTTTTGGATGAGATTAATATTTAAATTGGGGGACTCTGAGTGAAGCAGACTGCCCTCTATAATGTGGGTGGGTCACATTCAGTCGGTTGAAGGTCTGACTAAAACAAAAGACAAGAGAGCATTCTGCAGCAATCAGCCTTTCAACTTCATCTGCAAAATCTGTTAGCCCTGGTTCTAAAGCAGACTGCCTTTGAACTTCAGCTGCACCTCCTTCCAGAGTCTCTAGCCCCATAGACAACTCTGTCAGACTTTGCAGACTTGCCAAACTTTCACAATTGGGAGATCCACTTCCTTAAAATAAATCTCTTTATGTCTATATCCTCTTGGTGCTCTTTCTCTGGAGAACCCTGACTAATACAGACTCCAAGTCAAACTATGCTTTCTTCTTTACTAAAGAAATCCTCTTGGGACGCCTGGGTGGCTCAGTTGGTTAAGCGGCTGCCTTCGGCCCAGGTCATGATCCCAGCATCCTGGGATCGAGTCCCACATGGGGCTCCTTGCTTGGCAGGGAGCCTGCTTCTCCCTCTGCCTCTGCCTGCCACTCTGTCTGCCTGTGCTCGTTCGCTCTCTCTCACTCTCTGACAAATAAATAAAATCTTAAAAAAAAAAAAAAAGAATTCCTCTTATTAGCTCTCCACCCACTGGTTTTCACAACATGAGTCAGGGAGCTGAAATTTCCACATATTCTGCAGATATGCAGGTAATATGGATCCCAATGACTTCCTTCTCCTGGCCAGCTAAATGGGGATGGAAGTCTGGGGGAGAGGATAATCAACCACAGTTTTTCAAGATTATAGCTGATTATGTAAAAACACTAGCACGAAAAATCATCTGGAGACTTATCTTCCTTTCTTACAATACCACTGCATTCACATTTACTGAACAGGAAAGTGGATCTACAACCTAATCTGTCTAGATTCTAGCATAGCTTAGAACCCAAAATACCAAACATACAAGTTTGGTAATACAAAATACATGTTTGTATTTTGGATTTTTAGTCCTGTCCATCGTATTTATATGACTAGATATGACCATAAGTATAAAGTCTACGGGGAATGGAGTGTTTTCATAAGATGCTCCAGGATAGTGCTCCCCCTATGCCCTTAAGATTTTTAAAAATTTAAGAAACAAAATGCCCTACCCTAACTTCTTCCTTAACCACTCTGGAATCCTGTCATGAGAAAGTAAGGCTTTCCAGCGTCCCCAAAGTGTTGGGACTGCCTTCAGGAGCTTTTTTCTCTCCGGCTTCCCGCCCTCTCCCGGCTCCCCACGGCGGGGAGCAGGGCGCCCTCCCAGCCAATCAACGTTCAATAGGGCCCTCCAGCCGCGCGTCTTTCAAAGGCCCCCAGAAACCAATGGGCGGGCGGTTAAAGGCCGAGCCCTGGCACTCGGGGGCGGAGGAAAAAACAGGGAGAAGGTCTGATTGGCTCCTAGAAGACGCCGCGCTCCACCTCCAGAAGGATGTACCAATGATCTGAGCGAAGGGGCGGGCTCGGCTCGGGGCGCTAGCTGGGAAGCGGGTGCTGCTGGAGAGAGGCGGCAGCAGGTCAGGACGCGGGGCGGCCAGCGATGAAGCCGGTGAGTCGGCCCAAGGCTTGGACGAGCGATGCCACAGGGACGGAAGCGGCCCCGAGGCCAGTTCTCGGGCCTGGGGACAGCCCAGGCCTGGTCGCGGTCTGACTCGCCCTGTAACCGTCCTGGGTCGGGGAGGTGGTGCTTCCCTGGACGGGGGAGAGCGATGACTGAGAAGGAACAGGGTCGGTGGCGGACGTGGGGACGACAGACATTCGCTGTGCACCTGTTGTGCACCGGCTGGGTACTGCCGCCTGCGGAGTCTCCTAAGCCTCACGACAGCCCTGCCAGAGAGGGCTGAATCCGGTTTTACGAAAGAAACTGAGGCATGGAGAGCTAAGAGGTCTCAGTGTTATCAGTCTGCCTCATACCCAGCCCCAAAGGATGTCCGGGGATGCCCCGCGTGCCCCTGGTGAGCGGTCCTCACCGCCGACGGGGAAAACTCGAGGAAGGACCTTTGCCAACCCCCGTTTGTGGGCGCGTCATCATCCCCCGGGGCCAACTGGCACTGCGTGCCTTTCCGGGGTTCAGAATCTCTGGACCTGGGGGAGCAGAAACGTCTGACTCTGTTAGGATTTGTTAACCTGGCTGGAAGAGCCTTAGTGAAGGAGCCACACTCTGAAAATCTTGAATCGTCAAAACTGCTTTAAAGGGAAAGGAAAGACGCAAGGAGCTGAGGTCCCACCTGACTCAATCACCTGTCACCAGGGTTGACAACCTATTGAATATTAAAGTACCTTCATTTGAGTTGATAATAATAACGCAAAGAGATCCAAAGCAACTCACACCCATAGCCTAAATGGCTCTGTAATGTGATCTTGGAGTAACAAACAAGACCGTTATAGAATATAGCTTCAGAGCTAGAAAGAACACTAGCTGGTTACACTTGCTAATCCCCATGTTTCCTCGTGGAGGGGCATCAGCTGTCCTTCACTCCTGGCCTCTTTTCCCTCTTGTTCCCTGAAGGGACCGAGTGAGAGATCTGATCCCCCAGACTGGGAGGAGCTGAACAAAATAGCTGAACCCTTTCTTCCCTTCTCTCTGCAGTGGGTTGTTCATTGCTGCCCATGACTGGGTAGGTAAGTCCAATTCTGGAGTGAAGAGTTTACAGGCCCACTTGACTTTTAAAGCCACATCCTCCTTTTGACACTCAGTAATAAAACTAACATATTGATCTCCATTTGCCTCTCCACTGTTTTATCTCTCAATGGTTCCAACTTGGAAATAAGAAGAAAGGTGCTTTTTTTTTTTAATTGGTCCTATTAAACAACTGACTCTTATGTAGAAATTATGCCTACAGGATTGAGTTCCAACTCCTTAGATCATTACACAAAGTCCATCTCAATCCCTCTAGTGCAGTAATTCACAAAGTTGAGGGCATGATATTCTACTTGTCCACCCCCCATTAACCAAATTACTAGGCCATATTGGGGTTGTTTTTTGAGAGAAGGGGGTAGTTAAAACTACTTATCTGGCTTCATTACCTCTGCTCTGTTGTCACAGTTCCTAAAAACAAGTTCTTTCTCCTTTTGCCTTTATTGCCTTAACTTCTTCCTTATCTGCCTAAAAACTTCCTGCTTGTCCTTCAAAACCCAGCTAATTTATCTCCTCTGAAGCTTTCTCCACCTCTCTAAGCAGTCACTCCCTTCTCCTCTAAAGTGCATAGTTTAGGGGTTGCCTGGGTGGCTCATTTGGTTAAGCATCTGTCTTTGACTCAGGTCATGATTTTAGGGCCCTGGGATGGAGCCCCACATCAGGCTCCTTGCCCAGCGGGGAATCTGCTTCTCCCTATTCCTCTGCCTTCCACTCCCCCTGCTTGTGTTTGTGCTCTTGCTCTCCCCCCTCCCCATCAAATAAAAAAAAAAATCTTTAAAAATAAATAAAATGCATAGTTTATGCTTCCATTTTAGCACTTATAACTTTCTTTTCTAATCTATGCACGCACCAATCCAACTGTACTGAAGCTTTTTATTTTATGGATCTTTGCATTTCCAGAGCTTGGCAAATGAAGAAGAAATGTTTGTGAATTAATGAATAGGTCTCCTCACTTTATAGTTGTAGAAAATGGAGACCCAGAATAAACTGAGATTGCTTGTCCAAGAGTATACAGTAAGTGGCAGAGCCAAAACCAGAATCCTAGTTTTTCCCAGTCCAACTCTCTTTCTGCTACAGAGCACTATAATTATTAATAGGATGGTAAAAATCAGTAATTTAGTATTTATATTGCTGATCATTCTGTTATTCCAAGTTGAATAAATTGCAAATATGCATTCAGTGTGTGTTTAAGCAAGGATCAGCTTCTACATACATATTCTTTACAGTTATTTAACACAATTGATTTCTTTTGAAGCCTAGTTCATTGCAAACAAGCGAGTTTGACTCATCAGATGAAGAGCCTATTGAAGATGAACAGACTCCAATTCAGATATCATGGTATGTTAACACTTTTGATCAATGATGAGCTAAATTATTTGATGTATACATCATAGTCCGTGTAGATAGTATAGTCCACATATTGAAAATATTTAGTGATTCTCTTTTTTTTTTTTAAGATTTTATTTATTTATTTATTTATTTATTTATTTATTTATGAGAGAGAGAGGGAGAGAGAGCGCGAGCACAGGCAGACAGAGTGGCAGGCAGAGGCAGAGGGAGAAGCAGGCTCCCCGCCAAGCAAGGAGCCCGATGTGGGACTCAATCCCAGGACGCTGGGATCATGACCTGAGCCGAAGGCAGCTGCTTAACCAACTGAGCCACCCAGGCGTCCCTAGTGATTCTCTTCTGAGGATTGTGTAATTTTGGTCTTTAAGGGATCCTCTAACTCCATGATTTATTTACTGTCTATGATAGAAGAAGACTTCTCTTTTGGATGGGGGATGGGCAGAGGAGGAAGTCAATTCTTCATGCATTCAGAAAACCATAGTAGAAAAAAGTAAGTAAGGAGTTGAGAAAGGATCAGCATATCTCCAATTTAGTACCCAAACCAACTTATTCTTTTATGACAAAAGAACAATATGCTGAACATAGGATGAGATATTTAATTGTTTATCATTTAGTCAAATCCTAGAACTACTTGCCACAATAATGCATCTATTAGCAGACCCTGCCTAAGATAAATGCCAGGTTACCATAGATACAATAGCAAAAACAAATATTTCTATATAGAATGAACTTCCAGATCTTGGCAGTGACTTATTATACCAGAGTCTCTACAACAATCAATGCTTTCTCTCATCCCTGTAAATGTAATAATCTCTCTAAGAGAACACCAATTCCAACTATAGGAAAAGAAAAAGAGTGTGTTACCCCCAAAATTTCTTTTGTTCTGTTATCAAATAGCAATTATCTTTCATTTCCCCTTACACCACCCCCTTTAAAACTCAAAACTCATCTAATTTTCAAAGTCACATAGTATTTATATAATGCCCCTATTTTCCTCTAAACTCACCTTTTGTCTTATAGACCAGGCTAGCCTTTATCTGCTTTGTCCCTGAGTACTGCAAACTGGGAATATGATTTCTTGAAATTATTTTATTTTAACCAAAATCCATTGCAACAAGGAATGACCTGCAGTTTTTATCATATGAAATTGTATCTGTTTAAGGAAGTCCTAAAAAGAAATCTTAAAATAGTAATGTAGAATGAATGCTGGGGATGAAATCATCAGAAGGTCATTTTCTAGATAATTCCCCAAGATTACTAATGCAAAATATCTCAGATAACATATCACAGGGTAATTTAAATGTGTTTTATACTAGCCATAGGCAATCTAGGCATTATTATTTTTAAGTTAAGTTTAAATTAACTCTCCACTTTTAAGAATTAAATTGTGACAGGGATCACAGGCAGGGATGCCTGGGTTAAGCATCCTACTTTTGATTTCAGCTCAAGTCATAATTTCAGGGTTGTGAAATTGAGCCCTGTGAGCCCTGTGTTGGGCTCTGCACTCAATGAGAATCTGTTTGTCCCTCTCCCTCCCCTCTCCTGCACGTTCTCTCTTTCTCTCTCTCAAATAAATAAATAAAATCTTTTTAAAAAAAGGAATTAAATTGCGACAATTTAATTTAATAAGTCCCTGTCTTAAACTCCTATTTAAAGTCCCTGTTTTAAAACTTCCAGTCTTTCTGGGCCTTTTTTGTCAACAACATAATGACATTTGCATACACATTTTTGTTTTGTGACTACAGTAAAACTTTAAAACACCCTCCTTCCATGTCAAGCACGCATTTCTTGAACTGAGTTTCCACTTACAACTTTTTAAAAACTGAATTAAACTTCAAGTTTTATTGTTTTCAGGCTACCCCTGTCACGAGTGAATTGTTCTCAGTTTCTTGGTTTATGTGCTCTTCCAGGTAGGTAACACTACGGTTGGCTTCTATTGATATACTTAAGATAATCTATTTATCAGCTAATACATCATTGTACTGAGCAAGAAGAGAATTTCCTAGATCATCAGCCTGGGGAACTGACTTTAGGATGCCCTCATGTGGGCTCTAGCTAAAAGAAGAGAAGTCACTCTTCAACCCTTCCAGACCTATTCACAGTTCTGCATTTCTGATTTACCTATCTTAATAAAACTTCAGCATTGGGGTACAAGGTGAGGCTGAGGGCAACAGGCAGGTACTTGTTACAGAAAGGACACAGAAAAAAGAAGCTATGGATTAGGAGTTCCTTCACCTGGGGTCTATGAATCCCTGCAATTATATTCCTAAGAATATAAGAAATTGAAATCCACACTCAAAATGAAACATATAAATAATCATTCCTTGTATATATGATATACAATACATATAAATGATTACTTTCCTTGTAAAGTAACTGTGTATGTGTTTAAATATATTTGTTATATGTGTCCAAAAACTGACTTTTTCACTTGCCTTATTACCGCTTATAGGTTGTAAATTTAAAAATGTTAGAAGAAATATCCAAAAAGACACAGGTAGGTATAACATGAAACAACCATATTAATTGTTTTTTCCTTAATAACACTGAAAATCTCTGTCAAAAAGAACAAACACTAGTCTCTGTTCAGTATATGAAATATATGTTTGTTATTTCATAATTTCAAATAGTAGACTTATTCTGACACACAAAGAGATATTTGCAGAGGGCAGAGAACTAACTCCTCATTACTAAATACAGCATTGTTTTTCACTGATTTTTGTAGTTATACATAGAAATTGCATTTGAATTTAAAATGTATAAGTTAGAGGGAGGAATGTATGTAAATAGAAAACTGCCATTTCACTGCCCAGATCTTTTAACGTACTGTCCTTTACAGACATGATTGTGATGGTAGAAATTAAGCCTGAGCCAAGAACCCAGAGGTAGTAGTGAAATTGTCCATCCTGGGTAGAAAATTTAGAGAGCTAGCATCTGGATGGGAAAGATGGAATAGGGTCTGATCTTCACAGGCCCAGGAATGTTCACCCCACAAATATCCTGATAACCCACCCAAATTTGGAATTTATATATTGCTTTGGGATTTTTAAAACATTTTTTTTATCCTGGTTGGCCTGGAATATCTCAAGGCTATTAGTCCTACCAATGTCCCCATAATATACCAAAATAAATATAAATAAATACACACACACACACACACACACACACACACACACACACATCTTGATTCTGACCAGTATAAATTTTTTAAATCTTAAAGTTTTTTCCTGGCTATTTGGGGATATCAATTTATTAATTTGCTTTCTCTAATTTATTCCTTACCTACCAAAAAATACTTACAGAGGCTAAAAGATTAGTTGACTCTTGAATTATTTGTAAAGATTCTCTGATTTAGATATACCTGCCATGGTAGGGAGTTTTCATTTGGAGAACATTTAGGTCATAAGCAAACTATACTGAAAATCACTGGTTCATGAACCAGTCTTGGCACATTTTGGAAAGCCCTACTCATTTAGTATCTTCTATAAAAGGGCTTTCCAATATTTTACCAAACCTTTTGTTTTCCAGTGAGATCTTAAATGGAATCCAAAGTATAAAAGATGATAGTCTGGTGGGAGAGACCTAGACTCTCCCTTCATCAGCCCCTATGGGTCCCTCCTCAGAGTCCTTCCTAGGAAAGCTTGAAAACCACTGTGTAATAGAAATTATCCATTGTGTGCAAGAGTCAGAGAGAAAATCACCTACTCTTAAAAATGGTTAAGTATGCAGACTTCAGTTTTAATTCTTTTAGAAGTGTGAAAACATAATAGTATTATCTAAAGCAGCACTGTCCAGAGTCACAAATAGAAGCCACATGTGTAACTTTACATTTTCTAGCTGCCATATTAAAAAAGTAAAAACAGATGAAATTAACTTGATATATTTTATTTAGCCTAACAGAGCCTAAATAGTTTCATTTTAATGGTTTTAAGCCTAAAACAAATTATTAATGAGATACAGTTTTTTTTGTACTTGATCTTTGAGATCAGATATATATTTTACACTTACCATACATCTCAGTTTGGAGTAGCCACATTTCAGGTACAAATCTGGAGGTCCATGATAAAAGATGCTTCGTTAAATTAGTCCCTGGATTTAGCAGGGAGAGAGAAGGCTGAGGTCAGCCAGAATTAGTTATTCATTTTGAACATAAGACTCTAGAGTGATTATTGCCATAAGAATGTCTTAGTGTATAGAATGACCTATAGTACTATTGCTTGGCTCATATTTATTATAGTGAAATTAGCTAAGTCACCTAATTCTAACACAGTTAACATTTTATTTCCCAGAGACCTAGTCCATAAAATGAAATGCATGGTGGCAAGACACAGTACAAATATAAAGAAGAATATGAGCTCAGGCACCATGGGCATGCAGGAGATTTTACATACAATGCTTAGTGTAAAACAAAATAGCAGAGGGAGGAAAGTAGCAAGCAAGGATTTGGGGAGAAGAAAATGGGAAAGAAATATGCTTTTGTTTTTTCACAAGAGTTTATTTTGAAATAGCAGGTGTTTTAAAATTTATTTTTAAAGCCATATGGAAAAAAGATTTTTTTCAAGAACAGCAATATACCTGACTCATCTTAAAATTCAATTTAAAACATTTTGAATTATTAAGTCATTATATTATTATTATAATATGATAATGTAATCACTATAAGGCTATTATCCTATTATAATATTATAATATAATTATGATTATTATATTATAGTATGATTTTATTATTAAGGGGATTGATTTTAATTACCTTTTGGTCCAGGTGTTTCCGATTCCTATTTTGTGCTTAGTGACTTGATTTTTACCCTTCTTTGAAGACAGATCCATATTTGTTTTAGATTATTAATAAGTATTTCAAATTTATAGATTGTCATTTATTTACTTAGTTTGACTTAAGAAATTTAACACCACATCCTCTGTCTTAACTGTATTTAAATTTGTAATATTTTGTACATGTGTATCCATATCTTGGTTTATTGGCAGAAGAACTAAAGAGCTATGGTATACAAGACATATTTGTTTTCTGCACCAGAGGAGAACTGTCAAAATACAGAGTCCCAAACCTTTTGGACCTCTACCATCAGTATGGATTTATCACTCATCATCATCCAATCCCAGATGGAGGGACTCCTGACATAGCCAGCTGCTGTGAAATAATGGAGGAGCTTGCAATCTGCCTTAAAAATAACCGAAAAACCTTAATACAGTACGTTATTCTTTTCTCCATAAATAACATGAGAAATGCCCCAGTTGGAATGATTTTTCTAGTTATTGCATCCTTATTCACTTACTACCTACCTTACAGTTTGGTGAAAGGATTAAAAGGAGATAAGGCATGACAGGTACTCACATAACGTCTGCTACAGGGCAAGCATTCAGGTATTTGCCATTAGTCCTTTTGAAGGGTGAGGACAATAAATGAGTAGATTTGGAAATTTTTAGAACCTAGAAATTTTAGAAATTTTAGAAAATTTTTAGGTTTACGGATTTTTATTCTTTCTTTTTGCCTTAGAGCATTACTTATGATTTTGGGACCCTCTTCCTTCCAAAAAAGGTGGGGCATCATTCTTATGATACCCTTATTCACTTACTGGTCAGCCTTTCAGTGGCTTGGTTGCTTTTAACCACCAAAAAAAAAAAAAAAAGTCAGCATGTGAAGCCACCGAGTGGCTCATGTAGTTAAGCATCTGCCTTCATCTCAGGTCATGATCCCAGGGTCCTGGGATCGAGCCCTGCGTCAGGCTCCCTGCTCAGTGGGGAGTCTGCTTATCCCTGTCCCTCTGACCTTCCCCTCCACTCGCTTTCTCTCTCAAATGAATAAATAAAAGTCTTGAGGGAAAAAAAGGTCAGTTTTTTAAAAATTAGCAAAGAAATCATTCACAAGCAATGAGCAATCTTAAAAATAAGACTGTAAAATTATATTTGATGATATCAATTTGCCAGCAGACCAGAAGAGGTACTCTCATTGTTTGTGGATGGCTATGCACAAGCTGCTGGTATGGAAATTTAAAATGAAATAAGATGAGCTAAGGGGGTTAAAAAGGAGGTGAGAGGAGAAAAGTAGCTTGGAGAAAGGAAAAAGGGAGTGCCAATCAGCAGTAGACAGTAGCAATACAAAGATTAGAAGTGATGCTGTGGATAATGCAGTAGATGCTCCACCCACAGTGAAACACACAGCAGAGGTTCTATGCTTCCTGTATCCTAATACAATTTCTGTATCCTAATAAATTGCTTAATCCTTTCTGGAACAAGAGAGAGTATTAAATAGTTTGATACCTCAAAAGCCCTAAAGTCATTGCTCTGAACTAGAAACAATGCAGACTATACTAAATAACCAGGTAGTCTCATAGCACCAAGGGAAAGGGCAAGCCCAGCCAGCTTCTCCATAGACCTGGAGCTGGGGAGCCTGGTTCGTGTGCCCACAGTTCCCATTACAAAGGTGAACAAAGTAGTGCACGGGGCTTTGGGGACACACACTGTGGCTGAAATGAACTCTAATGTACAGAGAACTGGACACCATCCTACATTCTACAGTTTCCAGCCTTTCTCTAGAGAAAAGCGTAATCTACAACTATAAGCAATTACTAACTGCTTTACTAATTATAAAAGCAAAATTTTAGAATCAAGTTGTCTATACTAAGTTATCTAATAAGTCTAAGTAAAATAGCATTAGATAATTACATGTGGCTCACAAAAAAATATTTTTCAATTTGGGGACCCATTTTTCAAATCAGTTCTGAGATTTTTTTTTTAATTTAAATTTTAATTTTTTAAGATTTTATTTATTTATTTATTTGACAGAGAGAGAGACAGAAAGAGAGGGAATACAAGCAGGGGTCATGGGAGAAGGAGAAGCAGGCTCCCCACTGAGCTAGGAGTCTGATGTGGGGCTTGATCCCAGGACACTGGGACCATGACCTGAGCCGAAGGCAGACGCTTAATGACCGGGCCATCCAGGCACCCCTCTTTTGTTTTTTTTTTAAACACATCCTTGAAAACAGCCTCTACTGAAGTTTCTAGAGATCAAAGTAGCTCAGATTAGTGAAATTTAATGAATTTTACTTGAGTGGATTCTAGCACACCAAATGCTATCTGACATTTGAACAGAATACAAACAGGATGGAAAGATGGTTACATATGTTGAATGCTTCTGACTCCCATAAAATAAAGCATCTGATTACTGGAAATTTTCATCATCTTAGAGCTTTTGAAGGTGTTCTACAGTGACTAATTTTTTATCCATTCTGCCATCTTTGAGTGCTTCCATTGCTAGATGGCTCTACAGTTTATCCCTCAGAAACTGGGTCTTGTAAAATTTTTTCTACCATTTTGTTGACTGCTACTGCTATCCCATTGATTCTCCCTGTACATTTTTATTCCTTTATAAAATCAGTGAACACTGCTTGCCTATTGTACTATGCTGTTTCCTAGGGCTATTGTAACAAAGTACTACAAAGTGGGTAGCTTAGGACAACAGAAACTTGCTCTCCCCCAGTTCTGAAGCTAAAAGTCCAAAATCAAGGTGTTAACAGCACCATATGTCCTCTGAGACTCTGGTAGTCTCAGATCCTTCCTTGCCTGTTCCTAGCTTCTGGTGGTGGCCGTCACTCCTTGGCGCTCCTTGGCTCACAGCTGCATCACTCCAATCTCTGCCTCTGTTGTCACATGATTCCCTCTGTGTTGCTGTGTCTTCCTGGGGCATTTCCTCTTATAAGGACACCAGTCAGGGACCTGGGTGGCTCAGTCAGTTAAGCGTCTACCTTCAGCTCAGGTCATGATCCTGGGGTCCTGGGATTGAATCCTGCTTCAGGCTCCCTACTCAGCACAGGGTCTGCTTTTCCCTTCACTCCTCCCCACTGCCTGTGCTCTCTCTCTTTCTCGCAAATAAATAAATAAATCTTAAAGAAAAAAAAAAAAGACACCAGTCATACCGCATTAAGGTCTATGACCCTATGACCTCATCTTAGCTTGATTACATCTGCAAAGGCCCTATTTCTAGACAAGGTCACTTTCACAGTACCGGGGATTAGGACTTCAACACACCTTTATGGGGCTACAACTCAACCCATAACACCCACAGTGTACCATACATTATGAACACAAAACAGGCACTCTTAGGTCCACTCCCCACCCTCAAGGAGCCCATGTTAACAGCACAACCACGTAGGTGCTGTAAGACTCACATAAGGTGTACACAAGGTGACAGAAAGGGCAGTGACAGCTTCCATGGGGGCATAAAGGAAGTTCAGAAAAGGCCATTTGAGCTAGGTTTTGAAGGATGAGCAGGAATCAGAGGAGAAAAGATAAAGGTATGAGGTAGTGTTCACATTGCAGAGAAACACTGAAGTGCCCGTCTCTACCTTCCTATGGTAGATCCTCATCTCTGAAATGGGCCTCTATCCAGGACACTTCGTAGAAAGCAAGCTCATGACTATTCTAGGAGCCAATATCTGCTTAGTCTGTGGCTCACATCCTCTCCCGGCTTCATCTCCAGTACCCCACGCTCATTCATGGTCCTGAGAAGTCGTTGGCACTACTTTAGGTTCAATAAACCCTCTTTAAAAAGTTAGAAATTGTGTAACACATTTTTAAAGCATCTTTGACAGTAATTGGGATGAATGGTTTTGTTGCTTGGAGGTTTAATCATGATTTTTTTCTGGAAAATCCAGTTCTGCAGAACTGCTGATTTCTTCACAGGGCTAGACTAGAGCACCCAACACGCATTGACTTTTTACTCTGCCAAGTTCTGTCGTTGCAAGCCCTTTACAAATGTAGTTACCTCATTCAGTCCTAACTATAATGCGGGTACTGTGGCTGTCACCATTTTTTAGGTGATAGGGCTGAGGCCCAGAGAGGTTAAATCACTTGCTTAGGTTCATGCATGTCATAATGACAGATTCACCGTTCAGCCCCAGACCACAGGGCTCTAGAACCCAGGCTCTAAACCTCTGTTACATGCCACCTCTTTACTCTTTTTAGGTAACGAAGAGTTATCACATGGACTTGTTCCATAACCATGGTTTTGTTTAGACAGAGGAAAATAAACTGACAGTTGGTCAAAATAGTCTGATTTCTATTTAGTAACATATTCCACTTCCCAGATGTGGATCCTGGTGCTTAAGAGGTCAATGAAAAGGCCCTGCCTGCATTGACCACTAGAGGTGTTCAGAATACCTCCCAACAAATAAATAAGCACACCCTGCTCTTGGTTAATTTAAAATTTCTTTTTGGGGTGCCTGGGTGGCTCAGTGGGTTAAACCTCTGCCTTCGGCTCAGGTCATGATCTCAGGGTCCTGAGACCGAGTCCCACATCGGGCTCTCTGCTCAGTAGGAGCCTTCTTCCCACCCACCCGCCTCTTTCTCTCTGCCTGCCTCTCTGCCTACCTCTCTGCCTACTTGTGATCTCTCTCTGTCAAATAAACAAAATTTAAAAAAAAAAAAAAACTTATCAACCTCTGTGTGCCAGGCGCTGTGCCAGTAGGCACTATTAGAAAGAAAGGGCAGGGGGCGCCTGGGTGGCTCAGTGGGTTAAAGCCTCTGCCATCGGCTTGGGTCATGGTCCCAGGGCCCTGGGATCGAGCCCCGCATCGAGCCCCACATCGGGCTCTCTGCTCAGCAGGGAGCCTGCTTCCTCCTCTCTCTCTCTGCCTGCCTCTCTGCCTATTTGTGATCTCTGTCTGTCAAATAAATAAATAAAATCTTTTTTTTTAAATGTTTAAAAAAAAAAAGAGAGGGCAGAAAGAGCAGTTCTAATTGGTGGGGTAGAAGGAAAACATACAATATTCAAAACTGTGCTTCCCTTTCAGCTGTTATGGAGGACTTGGGAGATCTTGTCTTGGTAAGAAATGTGTTCAGTATTTTTCTTTATCCTCAAAGTAGGCAAAAGTATCAGTTTCTGGGCCACATGCTCACTTTGTATTAAAATGAGACAAAGCAAAATATAAATCTGCTAAGACCTAAGGAATTATTTAAGGCCCTTAATTTGGTCTTCTCTAGAAAGCTAGAGTGCGAATGGGAAGTATTTTCAACATTGTTTTGAAGGATTCTGCAAAATATAATGTACACGTCTTAGCACCTGCATTCTTTTGTTTTGTTTTCCAATGTTTTCCCTATGCAGGTGTTATGATACAGCAAATTCTAAATAATATCCATCATAAGTATGAAAACCAAAGTGAATTACTTCATGCAATTACTGTTCACTTTTTAAAAAATGTGTTAGGAAGAAAAATAGTTAACAAAGTGGCATACTGGAGTAACAGTTAATCCTTTTAATGTTGGACAGTATCAAAATTAAAAACTTTAAAAAAAAATTTAAAAACTTTTATGCTTCTAAGGAAATTATCAAAACAAAAAGAGAATTCACAGAATGGGAAAAAATATTTACAAATCATATATCTGATAAGGGCCTTACCTAAAATATATAAAGAACTCTTACATCTCAATAATAAAAAGACAACCCAATTAAAAAATGGGCAAAGGATCTGAATAGATATTTCTCTGAACAAAATATACAAATGACCATTAAGGACATGAAAAGATGTCTAACATCATTAGTCATCATGGAAATGCAAATCAAAACCACAAAGCGGTACCACTCAATACCCATTAGGATGCCTGTTATCCAAATAATGGAAAAAATCCACTGGGATATGGAGAAATTGGAACTTCCATACACTGCAGGAGAGAATGTGAAATGGTGCAGCTGCTTTGGACAACGGTCTGGCAGTACTTCCTCAAACAGTTAAACATAGAGTCACCAGGTGCCCCAGCAAGTCCTGCCCAAAACAAATGGAAGCATGTCTACACAAAAACTTGTACGTGAACATTTATAGCAGCATTATTCACAAGAGCCAACAAATGGAGCCAGCCTAAATGCCCATCAACTGACAGTGGATAAACAAAATGTACATCCATACAATGGGATATTAATTCATCCATAAAAAGGAATGAAGTAGTGACACGTCACAATAGGTATGCGTCTTGAAAACATTATGCTAAGAAGCCAGTCACAAAAGCACACATATGATTGCATTTATATAAAATACCTAGATTAGGCAAATCCATAGAAAGCAGATCAATGGTTGCTTAGGGCAGGGTGATGGGGGCAGGAGGTGATGACAAGAGGGAACAGGGTTTCTTTTTGAGGGGATGAAAAGATTCTAAAATGGACTGTGGTGACAGCTGCACCCATCTGTGAATACACTAAAATCCACTGAATGGTGCACTTTAAATGAATGAATTATATGGTATATTAAATAGAGCTCAATAAAGAATGAAGCCAGTTTAAACTTCATTTCAACCACAATCATTTAAAATCATAATTTAACTGTCAAAAATACATGCTAGAAATCTTTTAATCCATTTTGCACAATGACACTAAACTCCATCTTCTGCACCAGCAGAAGTCTAATTAAATAGCAATACTCTACCTTATCATTAATTACTTAATAATATACTATTTTCCTAACGTGTTCCATTAGTGGCCGCTTGTCTCCTCCTCTACCTGTCTGACACAGTTTCACCACAGCAAGCCATCGACAGCCTGAGAGACTTGCGAGGGTCTGGAGCAATACAGACGATCAAGGTAAGGAGGCTCCTGGTTTAGGGGCGGTTATAGACACAGTGGAGTCCCATCATCAAGAGGTCAATGAAAACCCAAAGCATTCTGTTAGTCATATATCACCTGCTCAAAACTTACATTTAAATATTACCTGAATGTCTTAAAAAGTTCACCGTGTTTCTAACAAGCTAATGAAAAATATGACCTTTCCAGTTTACTCTCACAGGATCTACCACTATTCAGTTTTTGCCCATTCAGTCTCAGAATGAATCCTCTTATTTGGAAAAATTGGGAAATTTTTAATTTAATATTTAACTTTTCCAAATGAAAGTATTCCTATAAAATTGGTAGTTTCTTGGCCAGAAAGATCTAGTGAAGATCCTCTCCTATCACCAAAACAGTTAACAAAGACCAATGAATGACTATAATACAAAAAAAAAAAAAAAAAAACCCACAAAGCTATGCTAATTATCCTTTGCTGTGGATAACTAAAATGACAACTTCGCATTTACGTTCCCCTTAACACTTAAAAAATCTCTGCAGTAGCTGTGCCCCAAGGATATTATTTTGTATTAATGTTCCTGAAAGATCCTGCAGATTTCACTTTATTTCTAGATTTGTAAAGCCAATTTGCCTTCCTTTCCCAAGTACCCTGTCTCAGCATTAGGACTAAATCAGAAGATCAGGCACAAGAGTCCTGGCCTTCAGGGGCTTCCTGGGCTTGAGTCCATCTTCCCAGGGTCAGGGGTCTATGGAAGGCCCATGAATGCGAATTATTACAGTATCTGACAAATTCACCAAGCAGTCTGATTCTCAGGGCTTAACTGAGGTCATTCAAAACAATCCGTACAGGATCCACTTCACTGTACAGGTTCTGAAAACAGAATTCCCCTTCTTATCTCTTAAAATCCAGGGATCCTTCAAATTCAAGATGTTTTCAGGTCTCCCTCTAAAACAAAACCAAATGCTCAAAGATATCCGACTGTGTGTTTTACATCTTTAATTTTGGAGCAAATTGAGCCCACATTATATGGGCTGTCTGCTGATCACCTCAGCAGCCTGTAGCAAATAGGCTTTCCCATTTCTGTGCTGATAAGAGCTAGTAGGAGGCAATTTCAGCTTCCCGATAACTATAAAAAATGAGATTATTGGCAGAATAAGAATATCCTCCAGGAAACTATTAAAACTCCAGATAAATTATTTAAAGTTTTATTTCACTTTTCTGTTAAGATTCATGATTTTTAATATTGACTACTATGAACATTGTTCCAAATGGATTGTAACATCACAAGCAGCAGCAATCTAGGGCTTCCATAAATTAAGAAATAGCTTTTCTTGAAATCTATCATTGTTAATTGCTATAGAAAGTACCCTCTCCTCCCTACTTACCCCCAAGAGGAAAATACATTAGCAAAAAGAATGCCTTCACATATTATTTTTAATTTTAATTTGCTGCTGCCAGTAAAAGGATTTTACAGATTCATAAAACATTCATGTGTATTGCATGCTACCTTGATTTTTAAAGCAAGTTTCTTCACACTATATGCAGCTTTATTAAAAGGCAAAACTTCCCATAATGCAAACACTTCCATACCCAAAAGGATGTAGAACTGTTCTTAGCAATTATTTTTTGATTCCTGATTTCTACTAGTATTGTGACTACTCTGCTAACTAGATTTCTACAATATATTTCAATGTATCTTTACTTTTTTCAGCAATATAATTATCTTCATGAGTTTCGGGACAAACTAGCTGCACATCTATCATCAAGAGATTCATTATCAAGATCTGTATCTAGATAAAAAAGAATTTCAAATAACATATATATGACCATGTCTGAAATCTAAGAGCTATTTAACATAATTTGTATGGAAATGAAACCTACGAGTGTCACCAACCCAAATGTAAATATGTATGTGCAGATAATCCTAAAGTTTTAGACAAATCCTGATTGTGTCTCTCATCTCTTATAGATCAAAAAATTGCTATACAATTTTCCTTTTTAGAAATGAACTGGCTCCTCTGGAATATTTTACCTGGAAATAATGCTGAAACAAGCGTATGGAAAAATACTTGATTGCCTACTTTTATTATTTACCACACTTTTACCTCCTTTTACTATGTGTAACTACCGGGTGGAACAGAACATGGTAAATAAGCATAAAAATTGGTTTGAGTACCCAAGCTAAAAATCAAGTAACTTTCACCCTCTATTCCTCCCACATTTCCTCCCATGGTTTTTTCTATTTCATAGACACAAAGTGTGAGCGATCCTATGATTCGCCTGGTCACCTCCCACCCAATGCTGGATCATCCCCAACAGGTGTTTGTTTAGCCAGCATTTGCTGGAACATTTTCAGATAAGAGGAATTCACTGGGTCAGATAGCTGCTCTGTTCCTAGAGCATTCTTTTTTTTTTTTAACCCTAGAAACTACATGCAATGAGTTGAATCCCTCTTTCACATGTATGTAAGAAAGCACTTATCCACAGATTAACAGTCCCCAATTCTCTCGCTCCTTCACCTCATCCATGCTACGGAATATGTCTTTTTGTCAACTGTAATGTTGAGCAGTCAGCACTGTAGACAAGATGTTTCAGTAGGCATCGGTGGCTTCAGTGCCACATACAGCATTCCCTTGGCTGCTGGCGATCAGAGAGGTGAACCAAGGGTCACAGTCACTTCCACACAAGACAGAGTAAATGTCACCGCATCAAAACTGTTTTTGAATAACCATGTAATTGCCGAACATTCTCTTTTGTCTCATACTCTTCTTGCTGCTGATGAACTACTTTAACTTCATTGGGGAATACTTTAAAACAATTACCAGTGCTGTTTGGAATCTTCAGACCAGAGAACCAGTATGTTCCATAATATAAAATCAGTATTTTAATACTTTCATATATACATTACTTTAGGAATTTAAGATTTTATAAGAATACTAAGGAAGATGGGAGAACCACATAGCCCACCAGTATCTGAATATTTAAACTAGGGGTTTCTTATCTAAGATAATAAATGCCAAAAGTTACAGCCAGAAAAATTTTTTAAATAAGTACAGGCTGCAATAACAGACCTTCCTCACAGTTTCAGGACCAAATACAATTTAAAAATCACAGTACTGAAACTGACATTACCAAATCTTACATTGCTTCCTCTTAAAATGAATATAGAGCTTATTCATGAAAACTTAAGTGGAGGGAAACTACTGGCATGGATTAACAAAATCCTTTAATAATCAAAAACTTTCAAAGTGGATCCTTCTCTCATTTTTACTGCAAATGCTAGTTAAGTCTTCCATGTTTTTTTTTCTTTTTTTTTTTTAAGATTTTATTTATTAGTTAGAGAGAGCGAGCACAGGCAGACAGAGAGGCAGGCAGAGGCAGAGGGAGAAGCAGGCTCCCTGCTGAGCAAGGAGCCTGTTGCGGGACTCGATCCCAGAACGCTGGGATCATGACCTGGGCCGAAGGCAGCGGCTTAACCAACTGAGCCACCCAGGCGTCCCATAAGTCTTCCATGTTTAAAATGCTTAACAACTTTAATACTAAGCATCAAAGGAAAACATCAATTATTTCATTAACAGAGAAACATGGAATGGCACTACTCAGAAAAAAAAAAAAATGTAATTTCACACTGTTGGAAAAGTACTTTTTCTACCTAACCTGTGGGATAGACCTCCCTCAAAAAATGTGGGGGGGGGGGCGCCTGGGTGGCTCACTGCCTTCAGCTCAGGTCATGATCTCAGGGTCCTGGGATCCAGCCCTACATCGGGCTCTCTGCTCAGCAGGGAGCCTGCTTCCCCCTCTCTCTCTACCTGCCTCTCTGCCTACTTGTGATCTGTCAAATTAAAAAACAAAAAAACAAACAAACAATGGGGGAGAGGACGCAGAGAGACAAGCTAGAGTCCTGGTTACATACAAGCCAGAGTTAGCTGCTGAAATTGAATTAACAGACTCAGCCATTAACCATAAACTACACAAGGAAACATTTGAAATGGTTTTTATTTAATATACAAAAGCAAAATAAATCAAGCTCTAAGAAGCTAGGACTACTTAAGGGCATGTTCTTTGGACAGTGGTACAGCACCAATCAGGTTAACTCAGATTTTAACAAACCAGGAGCATAGATGGCTAACTATATTCTATGTTTCTCTCGTAGTTTTAGGGTCTACCTGGTCATCAACCTATTATTTAAAAAATTCTTCTCCAGGCTACGTGAACATGGTAAGCAAAAAGATTTAAAGGTTTAGAAAACACATCATACAATAAAATTAACTTATCCGTGTGAAGATGCTCTCTACATCTTAATGTACACGATGTGCATTAATAAAATTAACGTAGAATAAAACCTTCACTCTAGTCCCACAGATCAGTCACTTTATACGGTTGATACTGTTTCCCAAAACTAAGCAGAACAAGCAGCAGAGCTGCTTACTCCTTTTACATACTTAGATTCAGAACTCTTCATTTTAATCAAAGGGAATTTGTTCTAAGAAAGCTATTCAACATATCCAGAAACAGAGCCACATTTTTTCTCTTGGCATCACACTAAAGCATTCGTTCAGAATCATCTTCTGAGCTATAACACTGGTACGAGGGACTCACTAGATGCTGCTCTGACCACAGATCAGAGATTGGTTTCAGCAAAACAGCTTAAATAATTTGGGACTAACAGTAGTTTCCCAAAAGGATAAATATGAGTACTTTTATGAACAATGCTTGACAAGTATCAATATATTTATCTTTTCCCTTTGAAAACAGAGTTGGTTTAAAGTATTTTTGCTGTCAAAATTTCTGACTTAGAATTACACCGTACAACTGATTATTGAGAGATGCACATTTGTGCCTGTTGAATTACATATAAATAAGCTACATGAATACTTTTAAATACAGATCATTATTTTTTTTAATGATTTTTTTTTAAAGATTTTATTTATGTATTTGTCAGAGAGCGAGCGAGCGAACACAGGCAGACAGAGTGGCAGGCAGGGGCAGAGGGAGAAGCAGGCTCCCTGCCGAGCAAGGAGCCCGATATGGGACTCGATCCCAGGGCGCCGGGATCATGACCTGAGCCGAAGGCAGCTGCTTAACCAACTGAGCCACCCAGGCGTCCCCAGATCATTATTTGAGTGTGATACAACATCACCCTGCTCTGACGTAGCCACACCTAAAATGAAATCTCACACCCCCGCAGGGTGTAAGAGATACACAGAAGTCATTATTTGCACCATGGCAATAATATTCCGTGAACACTGTTCATAAACATATAATTGGAAGAAAAGAGAAATGCTGTAGCAAGGAAAATATTTCTCTAGCTTCAGAGTGTATCCACATGTCTATCTCCTCTCCATGCACACATCTGACATATTTTCAAAACATGTTGATCTGAAGAGCGAAGAAGAGCTCTATGAGAGCCATCAGCGTGAGTGCTTCTCAGGCAAAATATACTGAACAGGCTTTTTTTTAAGATTTTATTTATTTATTTGAGGGGGGGAGCACAGGCAGAGGGAGAGGAAGAAGCAGGCTCCCTGCTCAGCAGGGAGCCCAATGCCGGTCTCAATCCCAGGACCCTGGGATCATGACCTGAGCCAAAGGCAGACACTTAACCGACTGAACCACCCAAGTGCCCCTCTGATCAGGTTTTAAAGGAGACACATACCACAAATCACCAAGTACTGTGTTGCAGATCCCCAGATCTGATCTTGACTGCTAGGTCAGACAGTTCATGTTCTAACCCATGAGGCTTTTCATACCCTTTCATAATACTTGACATATGTCAAAAGCAACTGTCTGGTCATTTCCTATCACTTCCCCCTTCCATGAAAAATAATCCAAACTTCAAACAAATTAGCACTCCATCCATCACCTGGGACCCAACTTTCCTCAACCATGGGACAACTGGATGATACCAGTTAAGCACTGTGAAAATCATTAAACATCATTAATAAGTTTCTACCCCTAAACCTCCTTAGCACTAAAGGGACATATTCCGGATATACTATTATTACTCCATAGAATAACTGCTAAATAGACTACATTTATTATATGAAATTTTTAATTCAGGAAAATCTATAGTATCATAGCAACAAAGAATTGTCAGTATAGATACAAACCACAGTGTGGAATACTAATGGTTTCTGGAAGCTGGAAAACTCTTCAAGATAAATCAAAGCACATAAGAGCAAAAGTAATTGTAACAAGGAAAAAAAAAATTACCTACGTAAACAGCTGGTACTGCATAGGGAACAGGGTGGTAAAAGCTGGAAGGGTTAGGAACCCAGGCTAACTATGCCACAGCTGGACCTACAGGAATAATGGAATATGAGGGCTGCCCAAACCAGATTAATGGCAGGCACAAAACAGATTCCAAACAAGGAAAAGAGCCAGTAGGATACCGCCTAATGCAAGTACTTTGTTTCTACTTCCTCCTGGCAAGTGATTTAGGTTCCTAAAATATCAGAAAAGGCAAAGTGGGTAGATATTTTCAGAGCTTTCAGGCACTCAATCTTTTAATCATGTACATGCCTACAAACCAACAACCTACCACTGAGGTGGGTAAACCTCACTGGCAGTCGGTCACCTTTGAGGAATCAGCTAAGGACTACGTATCTAATTTTTGAAGCATGAGAAGGTGGCTTCCACAAATTGCAGCTAGCAGACCTTGCAGAATTTTGGAGAATATTCTGGAATACATTATTACAAGGAGATGTGTTAAAACTTATAAAAGAAAGTAGTGCTTGCTAAGAGACAGCAAGGGCTTGTGAAAATACTTTGACAGGAATGCTAAAGTAATGGCCCCAAGAAACCTATCTGGACTTGGCAAGGTCTCTCATGATCAAAAGTATTTGTGAACCAGAAAGAAAAATGAGGAGTGGGTGCTGACATAATTAGCTGGATTAGAAACTGAATGGCTGCTCAAACTCTGAGCACGAATCTTCAGTGTCTAGCAACTGGTCAATGAATAATTTTCTGCATGAACTGACCCAACAGCCAGATCCCTCCAGGTGTCCTCCAGACCATAAAATGTAAGGTCTTTAAAGCTTCTCTCGTTATGAAATGATCTACTTCTCTCGTTATGAAATGATCCTCTTCTTCCGCACGCTCACCCTGTTACGCAATCCCAAAATGTTAACATCTACTCTCCCAAAGGTGGGGAGGCATATTCTCTGCTGAGAATTCAACAACATCTAATTCAAAGAGCTCTTAGAGTAAGAATTCCACAAACTCATCCATCAAACTCCCATGAGCATTAAGTGGTTTTCTTTCTCTGATCTTTTAAGAACTTCTGAACCACTTACACTATTTTCAATTGCCTTAACTACCTCATTCCAAATAAAGCCCAAGAATTCTTCTCCAAACATGCAAGCCATAATTTACCTGCCTTACAAGCAGCAATAAAAAGCCAAATTTAACAAGTTATTTTTCCTTGAAACCTACTGTTTCAAAAAGGGGGAAAATTTTTAGCATTTTAAGTCTCACAATCATTTTTTAAATTGGTTAAGAAAAATGATGATGCTGTGCCACCAATGTTTATAAGTCTTGTCAAGTGGTGACAGAGGATAATGTGCTTGTAGCCATTTAAAAATACTCCTTTTTAGATGCAGGCATGATATTAAAAAAAAAAACCACGCACATACACGATAACGTACTTTACTATTTTTTATAAAAAACTGACAGTAATCTGTCTTTATTATGGATTAAGCAAGTGTAAGAAATAGCTATTTGTAATCTTTAAAACAACGCACTGAAAATAAGTTAATTTCAGAGTTTTATTGTATTGCACTAAAGGAACAGCAGGATGGTTATACAATGTTCTCTCTCATTCAGTTTTGAAAATCTAAAGTACTTGCAAATTCTTAAGAATACCTTTACCACCAGATTAAAACAGTAAGTATAATAACCAATTTCTTATTAAGTGATATCTTACAAATTAAAACACATTTAAAATAGCTTTAAATGCATTCTTCACAAGTAATTCAGCATGTATTTTTATATCATGTTCACTTATGCTTAAGAATTAAAGCAAGTATATTACTCTGATGGAAATATGGGAAATCTCTCATTCATGCAATATACAGGGATAATATTCAAGTTGAAGGGGAAAAAAATCCCACTCTTCTTATTTTGTAATGTGTCCATATATAATCACATACATGATAAATGAGGAAACCCATGAAGTTTCCCACAAGTCAGATATATATTTTCAGTTCATCAGAAGCACCTGATATCTACAGCTAATTTATAATTAGATGGCATTTCAATAAACCAAAATGAGCCCTACAAGTTCCTATATATAACAAAAGCTTCCAATGGACTAAGGATAGTCAATAATTAATGCAATCATTCAAGGGATTATGGCTGTTCCTTAAGGAGTGCAAGTTCAAACCTGTCAACACCAGAGGTAATCATTTTATATTAATTTATACGTAATTCCATTTAAATTCTTTATCCGTGTATAACATATGAAAACAGTCTTTCCACAAGCAAAAAATGTGGAAACATTTAAAAAATAAGGAGTCATTTTTTTTAAAGTAACTGATCAGATTCCATAGGCTACTCTTGGAAACAGGATCTTGCTGGATAGAATCCCTTCATTTGGTGGCTTTTTGCATGCACTTACTGGACCAATTCTTCTGTGTGTTGTTCTAAGAGCTCACCAAAACATAGATCATGCTGAAAAGAAGAAAAAGCCTATTAATTCAAACATTCTAACTAGAAAAACTAAAAGCACCAAAAAGTTGAGTCTGCTTTACAAAGCAAACTGGTGTACGGTATCATGCCACCAAAGAAAGTGAAAAGACCAACGACCAACCAGTTCACAGTATGATCTCAGTTTGCATTTATGGACTTCTGCTTAAGGTAGGACTTGGCTCAGTGCATGTGCTGTTGTCCCCTATTTCTTTTCCAATTTTAGCAAGTAGAACAGCACAGCTGAAAGCTTAATAGGGGACCAGAGCTTAGAGAAGCAATCCAAACAGTACACTGCTCCGGAGTTGTCTAACAATAGCAGCGAGCATCTCCAGAGGGCTCACTTCATGCCGGGCCCTCCACCAGATCTTTTATGTACATGACCTCGCTGAGTCCTCCAAGCAGTCCCAGGAGGTGGGTGCCATTATTATCCCCATTTTACAGATGGGAATGGTCAATTAAGACACTTCCCCATTAGAGAAAGGCTCTAGACAACAGCAACGGGGCTGAAAAAGTACACAAATGATCAAAATAAAAACCATAACCATTTAATTCAAGTCAGTTTTACCAGAATGATGTGGGAAAGGCATGGTTCAAAAGCACGGATCCCTATGTAGAAATACAAAGCAAAGGGTTGTGTAAACTCAATTAATAATTTAAAGCAGAAATGCAATGACCTAGTGCTACCATCTCCCGGTGAACATTTTCCCTCAACTGTACATCTCCGATATTATCATTTATTCAATGATTCATTTCTTCCTTTCAACAAGTATTTTTTTTTAGTTACGTGGGCTCCACATCTAGCATGAAGCCCAACATGGGGCTTGAACTCAAGACCCTGAGATCAAGACCTGAGCTGAGATCTAGTCAGACACTTGACAGTATGAGCCACCCAGGCGCCCCTCAACAAATACGTCTGAAGTGCCTGTTATCTGCCAGCACTGTACTAGGCATTTGTTAAAGAAACTTAAAAAATGAAAATTAACAGGAAATGAAAATGATACCTGGCATTTCACTTTTCAGAACTTATTATTTTTGTTTCATAAATGAGCATCTGTAAATGCACTAAAGGCTACTCATTTTCACAATTATAACCTTTAAAAGCATAAACATACCTTTTTCATAAATTTCAGTCTTGTACTTCATCGTTTTCCATAATGGAAACTTTTATGAAATAAAGAGAAATAAGAATATAAACCTACCATCTAATACTTAGCAAGTTTTCAAGTAACAAAAAGGAGAGGGGAATAGGAAGAAGCTGAATGATTACAATTCCATCTTACACAGCCAATTTTCTTCATTTTTTCTTCAATTTTTCTTCAATTTTCAAAACCAAGGGGCGCCTGGGTGGCTCAGTCTGTTCAATAATTGGAGACAGAAGCTGTGTATATGTGTAGCTACCTGCACAGTGCCCAACACACAGAAAGCGCATTAAAAAAAAAAGAAAGGCGCTGGGTGGCTCAGTCGGTTAAGCGCCTGCCTTTGGATCAGGTCATGATCTCAGGGTCATGGGATCGAGCCCTGCATTGGGCTCCCTCTCCCTCTGCCTGCCGCTCTGCCTACTTGTGCACTCTATCTCTCTGTCAAATAAATAAATAAAATCTTAGAAAAGAAAGAAAAGGATCAGGTGGAATATCCTCTGGTTGAATATATGTTAATGAGATGAGAAAGTATATTTATGTGGCTTAAAGAAATCTAATTCCACATTGTGTCCTTTTCTTGTTTTAATGAAAATCTACAGGACATCTAGGGCGGTGGTTCTCAACCAGGGCTGGTTTTTGCCCCGCAGGGGGCATCTTGCACCATCCAGACACAGTTTTGGTCTTAGTGAACAAAGGAGGTGCTGCTGGTGTCTAGTGGGTGGAGGCCAGGGACACTGCTCGACACTCTGCAGTGCCCAGGAGAGTCCCCACAACAAAGATTTATCCAGCCCAAAATGTCAATAGTGCTAAGGTTGAGAAACCCTGAACTGGAGGAATGATACGAGTCCATTATAGAATAAAGGGAGAAGAATCGATAACTGCAACATCATATAGGACAGATCCGTTTTTCATTCAGCCCATTCAGGTCAAGCAAGCCAGAAAACAAAGGGTAGAGCATACAGTTTGTAAAGAATGACCAAAAAAATTAAACATCACCTTAAAATAGACAGTGAAGCCAAGCAAACCTTTTTTTTGCAAACTCACACTTTTTTGCAATCTTCTCAAGACCATCACTTTGCCAGGAGAATGAGGATTATCCTTCACTGCCTGTCCAAAAATTTAGGAAGCCGCTCCCCAGCCCAAACTTTTTGCCTCTGACTGCACACCAGCTGGCCACCTTGACAAGTACCAGTTTATAATCATAGTCAGTGTGCATGCGTTTAGGGTGTGCACTGCACCATTACCAGTCTCCACCATGCAAGACACTGAGTTCTTCTTTAAGTGGATTTTTAAGGTGTTAAGACCATAATACCTACAGACGTTTTTGCAAGCAAAAGGAAATCATATATTCATTTTATTTTTAAACTTACCCGTATAGGTAGTAAAAAAATGCTAGAAGATAAAAAGCTAATTTGCACCAGCCTTCTTTCTGACAATACGCTAAAATGTCTGCATTCATGATGGTTGTAGGGTCATAGAGTCCCGGTCCACTCATCACTGGTCTACTCATATACCTGTAATAAACACAGTCAATTAGCCACTCCAAAAGGGAAGACAACCTTTAAAATGTGAAGGAGAGGTTTTCTTCTCCAGTAACATTTGTTGCAATGAGAGGTGGTCCACACAGGGAAGAGTAACTTTAGTTCTAGGGTGGAGTTCTTTTCCTCTTATCATCTTAATTTTAAAACAAGAGCCCCTATAAGATATCAGGACAATTAAACAAGTCCCATATGGTCTCCCCGACAATTTCATAAATACAAGAAAAAGAAAAATAACTGTAAATAGGGAGTGAGATTTTTCTTCCTTTTAATAACTTTTTAACATAATTTTAGGCTTAGAGAAAAGGTGCAAGAACACTTCACCAAAATATTCCAAATGCTCACACTAACCACACAGCTTTACCCTTCTCTTTTTAGTCTTAGCTCCAAATATGCACACATTTTTTACAAAACAGATGTGATACCATCAGTTACAGATGTGATACCACTTTACACCTAAACACTTCTTAAGTATATTTCCCAAGAGCAATGAGATTTTTAACATTCCTATTTTTTTTTTTAAAAACCCTCTATTATATAGATCGGACATAACTTTTAATAGTTATGAAATGTGAATATATTTTATAAACAACCAAATTTAAAAACATAAACATGGAGAAAGAAGTTAGACACCCTGTATATTTTGAATTATGTGAAGTTCAAAGATGGGCAAAACTTATCCAAGTTGACAGAGGTCACTACTGTCCTGGGGAGGTACAGGGGTAACTGATAGGGATGCAGCTTCAGACTTATGTACACTATTGCATGTAAATTAAACCTCACTTTTTGAAAAACTCCTTTAAAGAGTAGCAAAGTAAGCACCATAAAAGGTATTGAAACAGTGATTTGTTCATCTGATTGATTTTAAAAAATAAATGCCAACCAATTTTCAGTTTTCATTTAGGTGACTAGCATGCAAGATAACTGTATCAACCATAGTATAATTAAAATATAATTAGGTAAAGTATTAGAGATGTATCTAAATATTACCTCCAAATATGATATGCCAAGAGGGGCATATTGAGACCCAGCGTAAGCCACTCTGCTGCACAAAGAAACATGACACAGAAGAAAGCGTGGATGAGGTACTCTGGGAGTACAAGCTGGAAGAAAAATACAAGCCAGTTATCAAAATTCCTTGGCAGTATGTCAAATGCTAATTTGGAAAGCAGGTGGCAACCAAGTTTCCATAATGAAAAAAATTCACTGTTTTCTAAGAATCAGGCCCAAAAGATGGTACGAGGTCTGTTTCCATATTTAACTTTTTACCAAAAGCAGAATTACAAGCAACTGACCAGATGATATAGCTTGCCCTAAAAGAATATATAGAACTTAAAATTTAAAACTCATATTCTTACAGTAACAGGTTAAATTACACAAAGATACCACCCAGATAATTCAGTTATTTGCTGATCACTTGGAATACTTTTTTCTTCTACCATTCAGTAATGATAAAAATACAAAAAGGAGGTATCTGGTAACATGCAACATGATATAAAAAACCCACAAAACAAAACTCCCTTTTAGAATATTTTACACGTTAGTGTTTTAAAGCTTTTAACAGAAATCAGGAATGCTTCATAAACAATATTTAGCAAACCACATCACATTATCACAAAAGTAATTTTTCAATGGAAAGCCAAAAGCCAATAATCTCAGCACAGTCAGGGGGGGAGAATACTAATATACACAGATGCAAACAATGTGCATTCTGCAATGTAGGAGGGAAAAGACAGTTCTGAACCATAAAATTGAAATTTTCCCGGTTCCTGAGCTCCAATTCTGACATGGCTTCCTGTTTCTTTAAACCTGCTTTCCAGTGAACTACTACAGACAGAGCAGACCAGGAGACACTCAGAACTCAAAATGATTTTTTTTTTATTGTAGGTGGTACTAAATGAGAAAAATTAATTCAAGCAAAATGCTTTTTATAATATGACCAAGAGTTCATGCCTTATTTTTAATAAATCTTTTTCATCCTAAAGACTTCATTCAGCCTAATGACTCTGTTAAATGAAAAGTCCCAAACTTTCCATTGCAAGTTTAAGCTAAATAACTTCCTGCAAGTCACAGACACAAAGCCAGCTTCTCAAATGACTGTACATACCAAAGTAAAATTATATGAATCCTCAACATCACCAGATCATTCCTGAGAGGAAACCATTGCTGTAGAAATAATAATAATTATACTACATATTCAAGCCCACTTTATAATACTCCCAAGTCACTTTTTCCATTTCAAAGCTGTAAAGCAAAGTTTTTTAATGAATAATATTTTAAATGAAATTCCCATAAAACCAACTAATCTATATTACTAACCAGGTATCTTCTACAAACTCAAGCAATATAATAACAAAAGATAAACTCCGCATATGTATATAAACTTGTAAATAACATGAACCATTAAGCCACTATTTAATTAAGATCAAAATCAAACATTTGTAAGAAAACAAGAAAACGTCCACAGGAAATCCCTGAAACACAAGGACTACAACCAGGACAAACCAAGAAAAATAAATATTGCATTAGGAGTTCCACTAGAGCTGTTTATAATGCTAGTTTAAATTACAGGAGTTTTCTTTACAATATAATAAGTCTATCTCAGCTCTCCAAAGCCAAGTGATAGCTAACAATATAAATCATCATTCAAGTTTTCATCTTCCACTTCCAGACTGAGATATGGGGAGAAAATTATTTTGAAAGCACAATACCTATGGCTCTTAAACAATATACTTTAATAAGAGTGAGAATACAGATAATCTGCAACTCTTCCAGTTCTAATATGAAACACATGCCACACTCCCTTCTCCTCAAAAACATCCAGAAACTTTTATAATGCATCTCTTATAAAAACAAGTCGACTCCAATCATTCTTTAATGGTGAAATTTCCCCATAAGTGGCACAAAAATTATCCCATTTAGGAACCAATGTTTACCCAGAAGCTAGTACCCAAAAAAATTCCTCATGCAAATATGGCTGAAATGGTAGTACTTAAATGCAAATCATAATATTCTCTAGTTATGGCTCACATTTTAAAAAATAGTATTTGTCTTCCCCCATACTTTGGCAGAATTGTCAAAACAAATTTTAAATAGGGAAAACTGTCAGATGCGCTGCTAGTTAAGCCAATTATCGGCACCCTATCCAAACACTAACTTGTGCTGTTACAAAAACTTCCTTCTAATCTATGTAGCATTAGGAGGTCCTAAGCACATGTATTTTTTTTTTGAGAATTTCCTTCCACGAAGGAGAGTCAGAAATCACACATATGTAAAAACTAAATTAGTCCCTCTTAGACTTACCATAAATTAGGGAAATACCAAAGCTTGAGTGTAAAAATCCAACTGTCTGGGTTCAGATGCTGGTTCTACCTTAGCTGTGTGACCTTGCTGGTATAGTGCTTCAACCCTGCTAAGCCGCAGCCCATCCTCCTCTTCATGAGAAATGACAATACACCTACCCTTTAGGCTGGTCATGAGCACTGAATGAAAAAGCTCAAGGAAAGCCCAGCGCCTGGTGCCCAGGAAAGCCCTCATCTGATATCAGCTCTTCTCATCCTCATCATCATTTGGTTATTTGAAGTAATGAGAAGCCAAAGAAGACAGAATACTATTAATGAACAAATGTCAAAAAAAGAAATTTTGGTTCCTTAATCTCTTGGGAACAGTTTCAACCGTAGTTTAAGATACTTTACAATCAACCTTATTACTTCCCAATGAGGAAGCAGATTCTTCACCTATTTTGTTTCGTAAGAACAGAGAAACAGCTAGTGAGTACTTTTAATTGTACCTACATCAAGTCTTACTGTAGCAGTTCTCTAGAGACAAACTAAAAATCCATCCCACCAGTCATATTTACCGAGGAAACAATGATAAAGTAGCAAACTCACTTTACAGACCCCTTTCCAAATAAAATTCCTCTAGTGTGCTAGTGTCTTACAGTTTTACACAACTAAAGCCTACACAAGTTCTCATCTTAAGGAATTTTTAAGATAAATTATTATATTCTATTTCTTGGAGACATACCCAGGGCCTTCTTACAAACAACCTTTCAGCTTCTGACCAATTAGGCAAAATCAAACCTACAGGTGAAAGGAGAATCTTCCTAAATGAGTAAACTGAATGAAGCAAAAAATATATAGAAATCCCTAAGCACAATGGAGCCACGTTATAATGAAATCCATCAGAGCTCAGAACTTAGTGTAAGATAAGTCTGGCTTAGAAATTTAGAGTGGATCTATATTAGAAATAACTATGTAGACATTTGTAGACCAACTGTTATCCACAAAATTCTGGCAGCGTGAGTCCAAAGGTCAGCACGACTACTTCCAGAGCCTAAGGAAAGAGCTATCCACCTAAAAAGTTCTGAATAAACATCAGCTGAAAGAGTGAATAATTAATTCCAGAATAGACATAACGAAAGATAAAAGCAGACATGGTACTGAAGACTCCACTTCCGGACTATCTCCCAAGAAGTCACAACAGAAGAACCATCTTACCATCTATTAAAGTCATTTTATGTTAGCCAACTTTCAAACACTGCACCAAATAATGTAATATAGAAGTGCCTATGGCTATAACATTTTTAAAATGCATAAGCATTTAACAGCTTTCCCTACTTGACTGGGCCAGCAAGCAAACATTTGCATAAGATGCGAAATTTCATAAAATCATAAACCTCAACAGGCATATGAACAAGCACACTGAGCAGAACATTACACAAATACAAATGCCCTAACCCTCCCCATGAAATGAATGTAGCATTAAAACATTCAACTAAAAAGCAGTACACACCTTTAATGCAATTTTGACTCTTTTAATCTTTTTGACCTTTTCAACTGTCTTTGGCCGACAATGTAAAAAGCAGATTGAAAGAATGTTAGTATGACAGCTGACAAGATCACTGGCAGATTAATAATAGTCAGAACAGTCAAGCAGGAAAAAGAGTATTTTTGTAAATCCTGCCTACTTCAAAAAGAACAAGTATGTCATGCCACTGAGAATATTGGCCATTTTCAAATTATATTAAGAGCAAAACAGTTTAAAAATCTAAGGAAAAATCCTATATTATAACTTACAGGATTCAGGGTATTACACTGGTCTATAGGATTCTTGTAATCAGTCTTCAGTTCATCAAAAGCTATAATCTAAAATGAAATTAAAATTAGTTAGGACCTTTAATAAAAACAGAAACAAACCTGCCCCATCAACAAATGATAATTTAATAAAGTTAATAAAACAAAAGCAAAAGTATACCAATATTACATGTACCGATTTATAGTAAATTCACTATGTCCTGATAAATAACTAATACCACTTAAATGATCTGGTATCACTGTGATAAATATCTTCAATTTTCAATTTTTCAATGCCTCTGTTCACATTATTTTCTCTTCTTAAAATGATCTTTTCTATCTATCAAAACTCGTCATCCTAGGGGTGCCTGGGTGGCTCAGTGGGTTAAAGCCTCTGCCTTTGGCTCAGGTCATAATCTCAGGGTCCCAGGCTCTCTGCTCAGCGGAGAGCCTGCTTCCTCCTCTCTCTCTCTCTGCCTGCCTCTCTGCCTACTTGTGATCTCTGTCAAATAAATAAATAAAAGCTTAAAAAAAAAATTCGTCATCTAAAAACCCTCTTCCTACATCAGCTCTACTCTGCAGGTTTCCCTGACTCCCTGGGGCGGAAATAATTGCATACATGTCTAACAGCCCCAGAGCACAGAGCTTTACAATACTACCAATATGGCATTTCTTCCAGTGGAATATCTGTGTACAGGTTTGTGGGCCCCTCGGGGTGAAGTATGTTTAATAATTTGTGCATGCACCACTCACATCAGAGCTCAGTGGGACACTAGAGATGGACTCACATGCTTCACCTTGTTCCCACTGTGCCCAAATACATACATTTCAAAGTCCTGCTTCAATAGGGACTGACAAGAAATGGCCTCAGAATAGAGGAATACCAGGCCTGGACCGCCCCACAGAGTAGCGCAATTTCTGCATGGGACAGAAGGCCAGGGTGGAAGCTCAAAGCCAACCCGTGTTCCTGCTGCCAAGCACCCTGGCATCAGCTCTACATCAGGCTCTGCACGGAGGAGCTGTGTCTGCGTGGGCAGGAGGATTTTCCTAATTCTTCTGTCCCAAGAGGCATCTTGTTCTAATGCACCTAATGGCATCATAGAAGAAAGAGCTGCTCTGTTCAAGGCCATGATAAAAATCATCAATCTAACCTCCTTCTGGGTCCTATGCGTATCTCCTACACTTGAGGGTGATTTCCCAAGGTCACCAAACTAAAGACTGAAGAAGGGTAACCCAGGTAAGACCAACTTCTCACAGTAAGAGGAGTCAAACAGTTATAAATGTGGTAACAGGAGAGAGATCTCATCCACTTATGAAAAATATGAAAAGATTTGTTTGTCTACACTCAGGGTCACTTAATGCACAACTTCAAAGTCAAAATGTATTAAAAATCAAAATAAGGGCAACACACCACTTTGTGGTACTTGGTCAGATGTCAAAATAAGAAGCCACAGGCACCAAGTTTATAGGAGAATTATTTTAGTTGCTGTCACTGGTCATCCAGGAGATAGAGAACTCAGTCTGCCTTTCCTCTGGTGAATTAGGAATAGTACTTCGTATGTGAGGCTGTGTTACTCAATATTACCAGTAATCAATGGAGTTCCATATTCCTAGCTCTTACTATGCTGGTTTATTTCCCTGTTAAAGTTCTTCACTTCATAAAAAAGATGGTTGTTGTTTTTTAATTTCTAGAATTTTACAAAATCCACCAACCTGACCAAATAAAAATTCTAACTAAAATAGGAATAGAAAAACATAATTAGACATCAAGATGTAAACTCCATGACAATTCTGCTGTGCTGGCTATGTCCCTAGCCCTGGCACATACTTAAATGTTCAATCAATATCTATTGAAGGAAAGGGACAGAGCCCGGGGCAGGGGGGGGGCTTGCTGAAAAAGAATACAGAACTTACCAAAAGGCATTTGCCTTTGTTAATGAAATCTAACACATATAAATGTTATAAATGTTAAAAATATAAATGTAGGGGCTCCTGGGTGGCTCAGTGGGTGAAAGCCTCCACCTTTGGCTCAGGTCATGATCCCAGGGTCCTGGAATCGAGCCCCACCCACATCGGGCTCTCTGCTCAGCAGCAAGCCTGCTTCCCCCCTCTCACTCTGCCTGCCTCTCTGCCTACTTGTAACCTCTCTCTGTCAAATAAATAAATAAAATCTTTTAAAAAGAAAAAATAAATGTACAACTAGAAGATATTAATTTCTGATTACTTATGGATATTATTAACCAAATACCTGACATTTGCTGTGTGATATATCCCCAACACATCTTAGTAAAAATGTTCAAAGTAAGGACTGTCATTGCAAATAAAATTACTTGCCTATAGTAAGATCCAATTTAATAGCAGAATATAAAACTTAGTTTTAAAACTAACTCTTTTGGGACGCCTGGGTGGCTCAGTTGGTTAAGCGGCTGCCTTCGGCTCGGGTCATGATCCCAGCATCCTGGGATCGAGTCCCGCATCGGGCTCCTTGCTCAGCAAGGAGCCTGCTTCTCCCTCTGCCTCTGCCTGCCACTCTGTCTGCCTGTGCTCACTCTCTCTCTCTCTAACAAATAAATAAAATCTTTAAAAAAAAAATAAAAAATAAAAAAACAAAACTAACTCTTTTGACTGGACATTTTCTTCAGGTGACGTCAAGGGATCTTTTAACAGGTATGTTACTGTATTAGCTTCTGTTTGAGTGCTATGAGCTAGAGTTTTCAACTCTTCTGTAAAGATTAACCTACTGGTTTTCATTATCTTTAGAGACTGTGTGTCTGGACAAAGATAATCACAAAAGTCCCACAGAAGTGTTAAGGCAGAACAGATATATACCTAAAGATAACAAACTATGCAATTCAGGATACCTTCAAATTTGATGCATGTCTTTAGGGAATGACTGCTGTTCAAACAAACCTATGCTCCTACCTCTATTCTCCAGAGTATCAATCACATGAACTAGGAGTAAACTGACAGATGTAACCATTAGCACACACACAAAAAAAAAATCCTCCATACAATGATTAATGTAAACAGGATTCTGTGAATTTCTATTTGAAATTTCCAAATGAGTTTTCTGATACTTACCCGACCTAAGAAATTAAACTGAAGGTTATGTAGTTAATAGAAAAATCAAAATTATATACTTTAGAATTTTCAATCTGTTCCCAAAGGATGCATAATCATCTGAACTATGAAGAAATCCCTAAGGATAAAAGCTCTCAATCTGTGGAGTATAAATGAATTTTTTAAAATTCTATAATAGGACTTAAAATTACCTACTTCACCCAGAAACATTCTCATTTCAACACTGAAACTAAGTTACCCATTTTTAAAATTTATTTTTTATTATTTTTTTAAATTTTATTTATTTGAGAGGGAGGGAAAGGGAGGGAGAGAGAATAAGCGAGGTGAGGGGTAGAGGGAGAAGCAGACTCCCCGCTGAGCAAGGAGCTCCACACAGGGCTAGATCCCAAGACCCTGAGATCATGAGCTGAACCAAGGGCAGATGCTTAACTGACTGAGCCACCCAGGTGCCCCAAATTACTTTTTTTTTTTTTTTGCAGTTCAGATTTTCCTTAAGCCAAACAAACGGGTTCAAAATGTAAACAAAGCCATCCACAGCTTTCTTGCTTAGAATCCTCATGTCTCAAAAAGACAAAGAGTACCCATCAAGCAGGAAATGACTTAAATTCACATCTACAAATGGAAGGGAGCCACACATTTCACTTCCACCACAGGCTTACTAGAGTGGAGCTAGTTTGCATTCCAAATTATCTTTATTTATTGTTCTTCCACCAAAGAGCCTAAACTGCTCTTAATTTATTGGTTCCTACTGACAAGCATTTTGAGGGAGCAGTTACTGAACAGCCTACCTAAGCATTCCCCACTATACTGCAGTTAGGTTCTAAAATAATTACGAACATAATCACACTCTTTATCAAAAGAGAATAATTTATAGTTATCATTCTACATTTGAATTTTTTTAACACAAGACACTGCTGCCATTTAAATCATTCTGCCAGACTATGTTCCCTAAGAAATCCTTGTTATTGGCATGATGAAACCTGACTTAAAATGTACATGAATGAACATGTCCAATCAATCAAAAGACTAATATTCCAGAAGCCACTAAAAGAGTATGAGGAGGGCGAAGCAAATATAAGATACATTTTTAATGAATGCTGACTTCCAGAAGACTGCTTCTAATTTTGCGCTGGAGAAACAAGAATCCTTAAAAATCTGTTGTAGAACTGTCACAAGGAACTTAGTTGTTCCTTACAGAAACCAGTAAGGATGTGCTTCTATTCTGCAGCAAGATGTGAGTAACAAAAAAGAAAAAAGAAAAAACTGCCCTGGGGAAGTTTAAGATTTGTGAGCATTTTCGAAATCAAACTGAAACTACTGAATCCAGCTACCCTGAAGACAGGGGGCGGCTAGGAAGAGTGTCTCTTGAGAAACTCTGGCGGTCAAAGTATGATTTACGGGAAAAGTTCGGAGACGCAGTCAACAAAGTGATCAATCCAATCTGCATCAAAGTTCACAAGGGAACAGAATCCGAAAAAAAAGAGCGTTCTACTCGAAGAGCGCCCAACAAGTGCTGAAAACAGAGTTGGAAATTCATCTAAAGTAGGCTATCCGATCTCATCTGGGCCACTCTCCGGCGGAAACCCGGAAAGAGAGACAATGTGATTAAATAACAGTAATCGGCGAACTTCATTCCCGCTAAGCACGCAGCGTGCCTCCGTGCGCCCTTGACATCCTCCCCGGGGATGCGGGGATGCCGCGCCCGGGGCCGGCTAAGGTCCGCGCGGGCGAAGCGCTGTCCCGCAGGGCCCCCCGCAGGACCGCGGCCGCCCCACCCATCCAGGGAGGAGTAGCGGCGCGCGCGGCCTGCGAGGGGACACAGCGGGCGCATCCATCGGGCCACCGCAGCCTGGACCTGCACCCCCCGGACCTGCAGCTCCCGGCTCGCAGACGGAGTGCTCGTAGAGCCCTCGCCGCGCGGCCTGCCTCGCTTCGGCCCCGTCGCCGCCCGGACCGCTGGCCGGGGGCGAGAAGAGGCTGCGCCGCCTCCTCGCCCTTCTTTCCCCGGCCCCGGCTACTCACGTGCCAGATGGCGAAGAAGATGAGCGCGGCTGTGAGCAGCAGCGCCAGCATGTAGCAGAAGGCCGCGAACGTGAACGCCATGGCCGGGAAGGAGGAGCAGGGAGCAGCGCCGGTGCCAGCGGAGAAAGGCGGCGCAGGGCCCTCTGGGTAAAACCATTCACTTCCCCCGGCCGCAGCCACGACCGCCGCCGCCGCTGCTGCCGCCGCCACGGCGCCCGCCCTCTCTGCGCGCCTGCGCACCAGCCGAGTTGCGCTTGCACCCTCTGATGGCCAAAGCCTGCGATGCATTGTCGGCGCAGCTGACTGATTTTTCTTTCCTTCCCTCGTTTATTCTTTGAACAAATATTTATTGAATGAGTGCCTAGTATGTTTCAGGCGCCGTGCTTCTCCTTTGAGGTACAAAGATGAGAAACATAGTACTTGCGCTGAAAGAACTTAGTATAGTGCCGGAAACGAACACTTAAGTAAATCATTATGGTATTACAACCCTGTTAACTGAAGTCTGTGGCTCGTGATGAAAGGTCAGAGAAGGGCATCCATTCCGTTCTGCAGCGTTCAGAGCAGGATTCCTGGAGTGTCCGTTTCTTAAGCTGAGGCTTATGGGATAAGCAGAAGTCCAGACAAAGAGAAGGCAGAACCAGAACTCCTAAGAGAGGGTTCAGCTTGACCCAGAGAGAGAGAGAGAAAGAGAGAAGAAGGAAGGAAGGAAGGAAGGAAAAGAAAGAGAGAGGCGGGGGGGGGGGGGGGACGGAAGGAAAAAGAAGTAGGAAAGAAAGAAAGAGAAAAAGAGAGGAAGGAAAGAAAAAGAGAGGGAGGGGAGGAAGGCAGGAAGGGAGGGTAGGAAGGGAGGAGGAAAGAAGCTCTGTCTCAGGTGAATCCACCAGCAGTTCTAAATTAGTGGAACCTAGCCAAAAACAGTGTTGAGAGTTAGGGGTTAGCTAGGGTTCAGATCAGAGAGGGCCTTATAAGCTTGGTTTTGTTCTTACACTGGTTGTGACCCACAAAATTGATTCACCACCTGCTAACGGATCACTGCTGATGGAAGTGGAAATCATTGAAAGCTTTTAAGCAAGAGAGGGACATATTTAGATTTGTATTAAAATAATTCACCCTAGCAAATTGTATAGAGATAGGGTTAGAAGCAGAGTCCATCCAGTGCTGTCCAACAAAACTGGTGGCAATAGTGGAAATTTTCTTTTCCTGCATTGCTCAATACAGTAGCCACAGTAGCCACTAGCCACATGTGGCTACTGAGCGCTCACAATGAGGCTAGTATGATTATGGAATTCAACTTTAAATTTTACTTATTTCCATTAATTAAAATGTAAGTAGCCACATGTGGCTAGTGGCTACTGTCTTAGACAGTACAGGTCTATACTACCAGGATTATATGGCACCTGTGTGCACATCATGAAGGTATTCTCTCCAGAAAAACAAAGGTCCACACTAGGACACAGGAATGAGGGCTGTTTGTGCAGTATACAAACTGCCCAACTGTGCACCACAATCCTGATTAGAGGAGTGCGAGAGCAGCAGGAAGGAGCCCACAGCAATGGTCCCAGAAGAAGCTGCTGTGACTCTGACCAAAGCAACAGAAACCAGGAGAGAAAGGAATGAATCGGTCTGATAGCATCTGAGAGTTAAGCTCAACAGGACAGATTGGATGCAGGGGTGAGAGAAAGGAAGGCCTCGGTGAAGGTGTTCGGTACTATAGCAAAATACAACATTGGGCAATATTTGTCCAAGAGAGTTCATCATCTAATGAGGGGTAGATGCAGTTTCCTGGAGTCAGGGAAAAGTTTGGGGGGAATTGGCTAAGCCAGACTAGGAGATCCAGCCTGGTTCTTATTCATAAATTCTGTCTACACTTTGGGAAGTGATGGATCATCACTAAGAATCTACAGGTCCTCGTACCTGTTAGCAACAAATTATTCTCCTGATTCACTTGAAATATATCTTTCCCTTACCTGCTATGTCCAGCACCTTACTACACAAAATGGAACTGCCTTCCAAGAACAAATCCTTGGTTCTAGAAGGGACGTCCTAAGTTTCACACGAGGAGGTGGAGAGACTTGGCAAGAGAAATTTCGTCTGTCCCAACCCCCGTAACTGCTGTTATATAAAATCCAAGCCCTTCCACTACATTCAAGGGTAACAATTTAGGTATTTCAGTGAGGGTTTATTGAGCACCCGTTCTGTATTATGTGGAATGCCAATTCGCTCAGTAGCTGGGGCAGTTTGAAGCCCTTTCCCATTTTACCAGAACACGCAGGTAAATTGTGGACTTGCATCCTCTAGTAGAGGAGCCATTTAGTCACAGGGCTATTTAAATTTAAATTGATAAAATTAAATAAAATGAAAAATTCAGTTCCTCAGTTATGCTAACCATATTTCAAATGCTCACTAGCCTCGTGTGGCTAGTGGCTACGATAGTGGACAATGTAGATTTAGAATATTTTCATCACTGCAGAAAGTGTTGTTCACACTGCTTTAATAATATTACACAGCGGTGATCGGTTAGAGAATACACCCATTTTAATGAGGGCAAAGGGCTGATTAGATCAACCAACTATAAACAAGGCAGTTGGTGAGGAAGATAATGGGTTTACTTGACATTTTGGAGAACCATTACAAGCAACAAGTAATCTATACCATCCTCATTCGATCAATTCTTAGCATTCTTTGTAAGTTGCATTAACCCTTTTACCTCGTGGGAGTAATTTTGTAGTACATACTGAATTAAGTTCCTGCTCCTACTTGTATATAGGACTGGAGCTGGATGATATGGCAAAGAAATATTAATCTTGTGTTCTCTCTCTCTCTCTCCTGCACCCCCCTTTTCCCACTCAGACTTCCTTTGTTCAACTTCTCTTTCATCAGTTTGGTCCCACTCCACCCACACTGGCCATGCCCCTGACCCAAATCCCAAATGACTGGGCACAAGTCAGCCACCAGAGATCTAGAAAAAAAAAAAAAAACTAAATACAAAGCAGTCTAAGAATGGGACCCAAAAAGGTCAGATACACACCTGAAAGAACTTTCTAGGCCCCTAGACTAGATAGAGAAAGACAGTAATGGGAAAGGGGAAGGGAAGGTGCTGAGCAGTTAAGAGAACGTGAGTTCAAGATATCTCCAAGCCTCTACAGGAACAACCTCAGCCTTGGCAATCCCTAGGGAGTAGCCTGTCCTTCCCGCTGAGCTCAGCTTTCCTTTTCACTGTGTCTGTTGAGAACTGCCAGACAGCAGCAGGCCGTCTTCACACATCCATCTTCCAAGTGGGAGTCATGTTTGCCACTCCACTCAGCACTCCATCCAGCCCATGCCAGGGAGACAATCCTCTTTCTATGGCCAAGGAAACTCATAAACCACACACTCCCCCCAACACAATGGGGAGCAGTAAGTAGAATACTTAAAGGCATGGAGGTAACATAAAAGGGAAAGCTCTTGGACTATCGTGAATTTGTACTCAACCAACTTGAGCTTTCCCACAGATATGGAATAATAGGTGAACAGTAATCCTAGTTACATAGATCATATGGTCCCCATGACGCTTTGGGAGGATCTGGGCCCTGGCCTTGAGTAATGAGGCACTTCCAAGAGGATTGAACCCTGCGCACAGAAAATTGTAGGCCAGCAGTTCCCAATCTTCCAGAAAAGGTTTGCACATTTGAAGGAAAAGCAATGTCCCCTGGGAGTTGTGCATGGCGCATGGATGTGGACATCCACATGGGACTTGGAAAGAATAGCTATGGAGCTGAGAGGAATGTGAGATGTAGCAGGAAGTATTGGTTGCCCCCCAAAGTCACGCCACTTCTTTCTTGTTGCCAGAGCACAGGGTTTGTCCAGGATTCACAGCCCCCATGCCATGTACTTAGAGGAAGAGCTCTTCCCAGCCCAAGGTTTTGGGAAAAGGCAACTCCTGTCTCTCCAGAGTGATGTCTGACTCCCGGTTGCTTTCCATATACAGTTGAGCTGATGACTATCGGTGTTATTTTTTGTTCACTATACACATTTCCAAAATGTTGGGTTAGAGCCGCATGCCTTACAGGGCATTGGACTGTCCAGCAGGTTGTGGCTTCTCAGTGTCAGGTGGCTATGTCATCCACCGTGCCCTTTGCCCTGGAAATATCTGTTACACAACCATTTGCAAGAAGAACCAATGTACAGAAATGATTCACTCAACAATTCCATGTGTACAAAATATGTTTTCATTGTTATTGTTCCTATGTGTCTTCTTTTCATAAAATCACATAAAAGTAAAATTTAAAGATGGTGAAAAACTCAGATTTTAAGAGTATGAGGACTTTCCATACATGCATAAGTCCATGTAATACAAGACAGAACATTGCCACCACCCCACATAATTCCCTCATGACCCACCGCCGTAGGCAACAACCGTTCTGCTTCCAGTACCATAGATTAGCTTTACCTGTTCTTGAATTTCATTAAATAGAAGCAACTGCGTTCTTTGTGTCTGCTTGCTTGGCTCAGCATAACGTTTTGGGGCTTTTCTCTTTGAGATTCTTCTACATTGTTGCATGCATCAATAATTCATTCATTTTTTTAAAAAAACAACCTCATTAAAATATGGTTTACAGAAGATAAAATGTACTCGTTTTAAGTGCACCATGAGGATGGGGCTGCAGGAAGCTAACAGGGAAGGCATGGGACCCTCTGGGGTAAACCCAGAAAATTCAGTCTGTGTGGCTAGAGCAAGGTGCTTCCAGGTCCCAGGCCATATTCCAACTTCAGGGAGGCTCCGGTGAACACCTGTCTGGGGGTCAGGCTCTTGTCATGAGTAATCCCATGCTCTATCACCTCTATCATGAGCTAATCCCATGACAGGGATGGATTAAAATGAATCCCCAGAGATTTCAACAAGGAGTATGTGTGCTACCAATATGGAAACAATTAAACCACCTCACTCAAAAATACAAAAGATGTAACTAAAAGATTTCCCCTGATTGAAGTTTAAAAAATGTCATTTTCCCCCAAATTAATTTATATTACCATGATTGTAATCAACACCCCAATGTGATTTGGAGCTAAATTACTTTAACATTGATCTTAAGGGGCACGTGGCTTCGGCAAAGGTCACGACCCCAGGGTCCTGGGATCAAATGCATAGGGTTTCCTACACAGTGGGAAGCCTGCTTTTCCCTCTCCTGCTCCCCCTGCTTGTGTTCCCTCTCTCGCTGTCTCTCTCTGTAAAATAAATAAATAAAATCTTTTTTTAAAAAATTAGGATAATTTGGGCGACTGGGTGGCTCAGTGGGTTAAGCCGCTGCCTTCGGCTCAGGTCATGATCTCAGGGTCCTGGGATCGAGTCCCATATCGGGCTCTCTGCTCAGCAGGGAGCCTGCTTCCCCCCCACTCTCTCTGCCTGACTCTCTGCCTACTTGTGATCTCTCTGTCAAATAAAAAAAAAATTTTTTTTTTAAATTAGGATAATTTGAGCCTTTGATAAAGGGCTATTACTACAGACTAGGATGAGATACTGCAGTCCTCAAAGTTCTGCTGCTCTCATCACTAAGCCTAAGGAAGGAGGGGAAGTAGTGGTTACGAGGATTGAGAAAGAGAAGTCTGTCAAGTGGATGAATGACTTTCCATGGAAGACCATTGCCTGCCAAGACCCTAATGGAGTGATGAAGGGAATTAGTACCTGTCTTCCCTCTCCATCCTCCCCGGACATTGGCTGACCTCGAGCAGAAATCAGGAGGCAAAGGAACCACTGAGATAGTTCCTCAAGTTCAGCCTCTTGGGGGCAGGGGCCAGAGTGGAGAAAGGTGGACAGTGATTCGGGAGAGGCAAACGGAAAATGGAAAACATTCGGCTTAGCAGCCAAACCACCGATCAGCGGCAAGGATGGAGTGAAAACATTTTCTGAAATAACGAAACCTCTCCTCCCATGTGCCACGGGCTTCAGCAAAATGGGTTAACAAAATAAGGAATACATGGGATCTAACCAAGAGGCTCCAACTAAGAAGCAATCGAGGGAAGCTTCCAGATGATATGCTCATGCCTACAGAGCCTCCAGCACAGTTTTAGAGGGAATACAGATGGGGAAGGAGGTCTCTGGGCAGGGGTGGGGGGGTGGGGGTTGGGGGTGGGGGGATGGGGATGAAAACCTAATAAATTTTCTTTTTTACTTTTCCCTGGAAACTATTTAACTACACATTTCTTTTTTTTTTTTTAAGATTTTATTTATTTATTTGATAGAAATCACAAGTAGGCAGAGAGGCAGAGAGAGAGGAAGCAGGCTGTCCGCAGAGCAGAGAGCCCGATGCGGGGCTCGATCCCACGACCCTGGGATCATGACCTGAGCCGAAGGCAGCGGCATTAACCCACTGAGCCACCCAGGTGCCCCTAACTACACATTTCTTAAACATACGTAATTTTGGTTCTCCTTTCTTATTTGAAATCTTTTGGAATGGACAGATTTTCTTATTCGTTGAAGCATTTGGTAGAATTGCTAGGCATTTGAGCAATCCGTTGGAGGTGTCTGGGGGAAAAAAAACAATAATTACATTGAACTAAGAAAATGGGGACAAAAGATCATCGTTAATTCAAGTCAAACAAAAGTTAGAGAAAGGGGAATCATCAAGAAACCCTACAATGCCATCCAAAGATTCAGAAGATGACTTCTAGGAAAGAATCAGCATTGGAAGGCTTGCCCTATTCTGGGAACTCAAGGCCTAGTGTTCAATAGAGAAGCAATGACATCCAAAAGAACAGCAACCTACTTACCAGCAACATGTACACGTGCGAAAAAGGAAATGGACCCAGGAGGTTAGAGTCTATGGCCCTGGGCAGGCACATAAGCTAAAGTCCTTCTGTCTCCGCCCTCATGTCCCCAGCACCAGGGGGGAAGCGCCAGTGGCAGGACAAGAGAGCAGAACTTGAGGACAGGTGCTCCCTCCTGCCCCTCCCAGAACAAGTTTAAGTGTGCTGAAGGAGAGAAGAGGTTTCAATCTAACTGGAGACTAAATTTTTAAAAGGGACAGAACCAAATCTTAGTAACAAAAAAAGGCACCTGTAACTGAAATATTATGGAGATAGATCACCAAAGATGCCTTTTAGCCCGAGGGAAAAAAGAGAGGTCTGATGGGGAATGGAGGTATCAGTTTTTGAAAAACACCCCAAAAATTGTTGGTATGTGATAACTTTTGAGAGTCCTTCTTCAGACCTGTTACAGAAATAAGACAACGATCAGATGGCGGTCAGTGCTAGACAGAGAATTAGAACATCCGGGACATGATGGTGAAAGTGTTGCTACCTTAGGATGAACGATCAGGGAGAGCCTCCGTGAGAGGCTCAGTGAAGCTCAGTTCAGAACAAAGGACTCAGCCAAACGACTACTGGGTAGGTGGGTGCAGAAAAGGGAGAGTGGGCAACCTACCTGGGAAGAAGCTACAGCTAGTGAGAACGCCTAAGCTTGGCGTGTTTAAAGAACAAAAATAAGCCCAGCATGGCTCAAGTGTAGTGAGCTAGGAGAAGAGGCCAAAACAGGGTCAGAGAAGTGTATAGGGCTAGATCTGAGAGCTGCCCCTGATGGCGGAGGAAGCAAACTGTACCCTCCCTGATGGCAGCAAGGCAAAGAGACATGCTTCTTGAGGGCCAATCTGAACCCTGAGGAAGGGAGCTGAACGGGGGACACAGAGCATGCTTGCACGAAAGCCTGCATGGTGGCAGGTGAAACCAGAGGTCGTACTAGAACGTTTCTCTGGCATGCAAGTATTAACTTCATTCCTGGTAGGGGTGGACATGCAGAGGAACCCAGAGAGAGCTAAGCAACGAACCAGGCCTGAGAAAGAGGGAACTCTGAGGAGCAGCCCTGGCTCAGAGGAGGCCCTAGGAAGCTAAAAGGCGGGAGTGTGTCTCTTCAGCATGGGGCTCTGCCTTTAGCGTGCTTCAGCTACTCTGTGCGCCTGCTTCCTTCTAGGCTGGCCCAGCTGACATCTTCTCTCCCTCTTCTCCATCTAATGGCATTCTTCCAAGCTCAGTTGCCTTTTGGAGAGAATGGGCTCCTCTTTCCAAAATCAGGATTTGAAAAGTACGTCTTGGTAGCTGACACTGGGAGTTTGGCCCAGCTCATTGTTTGGTCCCAGTCAGGTGAACATCTCAGAGGTGAGGCTCTTGAGTTCAACCAGGGGGCGCTGGAAGTGAGAGACCCTCTGAGTCTTGAGGATGGAGAGAGGCTGCGGACAGCAAGTACAGCCATGTGGGACAAATCCTGGCAACCTAAAGGGCTTTGGCAAAGAGGGGTGGCTGGGGCCTTTCTACCTCACGAAGGGCTGCAGAACCTTTGGGCTTGGCTGTCCACCACACGTGAGAAGTGGGCCAAAATGCTAAGGGCCTTACATTCTAGGAAGAGAATCTGTGCTTAATCATATAAGTGTTGGTGGCAAGGAGTGTCTCACTCATGCACGTGTGCCTGCGCGCATGCGTGCACACACACACACACACACAATTTCCTCTGGGAACTATAGCATGGCTTTTGGGTGCATCCTAGGCATTCTGCTTTTTCTTTCCTGTAATTGGAGAAGAGGGGTTACCGAGGCAGGGCACTTTCAAGTCACCTGGGGACAGATCTCAAGAAAAAGTCGGTGTGAAAACTCCCTGATGCTCAGCAGTAAGATCTTTAAATTACTTGGCTCCCCAACATTGTGAAAAATATACTGTAAAGGATTCAACATCCACTCAGGGTATGCCCTCATGCAAATGATAGCGGGCCTACCCTGGGACATTAAGTGGTTGGAAATGCTTTTTGCTGCTGAACAGTGAAAAGACAAAAAAAACAAACACAAACAAAACCAACCAAACAAAAAAAACCAATGTGATAAAACTTAGGAGCTGGCTCTTTTGAGTAGGTAAATGGACAAATTTGAGAAATAATACCTGTTTCCCAGTTCTGGGCAATTCTCCTTGTGAGATTCTTGAAGACTGGAAGACAATAAACTACTCCTTTCACACACATGAAGAAATAGTGACTTCTAGCACGTATTCAATCACAGGAAGTATATGATAGACTCTACAAATTAGGTAAGTAGTGGTGACCTGTATTCACTTGACAGCTAGCTATGAAACATAAACCATGCAGAATAGTCTAGAACAAAGGCAAGATGGACCTTCAATGGATGTCTAATAAATAGTCCTTCAATTTGATTTCTGAGAAGTGCACAGCCCCTTTAACCTACGATTTTCCCTTTGAGAGCAAAGAGTTCATCATTTGAGAATGCCCTCTGCCCAATACAAACAAATCATTTTAGCCTCAGAACAAGTTTTAGAAATCTTTATAATCTTGTTAAATTCTCCCTCACCCATTCCGATCTTTGCCAAGTGGTTCCTATTCATTGTGCCTCTCAGTTTTCTCCAGAGAAAGTGAACTGCTGAATCTATGTGGCTCACGCGAAGGCCACAACTGAGCCAGGCAGGCAACGGTAACTCCAAAAGGGAGAGGAGGTGAGAAAAAAAATGAGAAGCCAGAAGTCCTTTCATGTTAACATTTTATTTAAACCAGTACAAGCACCATGCTTAACATAAGACTGTCCAAATTAAACATGCAATATGAACTAGCAGAGACTGAAATCACAGCTTAAGAAGTTGTGCCAGTTGTTGAGTTAAATGATGACAGGGAACTGTTAAAATTCACAAGACTAAACCATTACTGTTTCAAGCCTCCTAAATGAGATTATATTGGACTATCCAGTTCAGTGGGAACTGCCCTGGCAAGTTAGTGATCTCAAACAATATTCAAGTAATATATGTGTATGAACTATATTCCAAAAAGCAAGAAAACACAGTTTCTATCACAACCTTAACATAGTTGTTCTGAGTATTATAGGAGCATGGTCACTGATTTGAAATGTCAAACGGCATAACAAGAAACAAATTTCTCAAGAATATTCAACTTGGGACCATTGGTGTTAAGTCACCTAAGAAGATTTACATTCTTCCAGAAATACAAAACGGAATTTGTCCAGAAATGTTTGAGACACTTTTTCACACAAGTTGTAAAGGCTCAAATTCTATAGATTCCAGTATTATCAGTCCATTGAACAAACAGGGAAAGCAACCGTACTAAGAATATTTGAATTGACAGAATACAAGTTACTTTCTACTTCCACCAAATATCAGCATTTAAACTCTTATGAAAATATCTATTCATCACTAGTCCACGTTATGGATTAATGACATTGCTCAGGTTTTAAAGTAGTCCAAAAGTTTTTTTTTTTTTTGTATACCTTCCTTACTATCTATATAGGTGGGGAACAAAGACAGCCAAATTTAATTTGGCAATAAATTCCTCTAACTGGAAATTTTTAGTTAAAGTGTCAGACCAGGATACAGTTTATGGCTACATTTGACTCCTGAAAATAGGAGATAAAAGGGGAGAGAAAAGTGCTGACAGACATTTTGCTACAAAGGGTTGTAACGGGAATAAAAAAATTTCGTAACACCCTCTTAAACAAGAGTATGTTTAACTGCACTATGCATTTGGTAAACTTTTTAGAAATAGACAATTTGAACATTTATTTTAGAAGTCAATTAAACAAAAACGGTCTAACAACCTTTCTCCTAACATGATTGCTTCAATACCAGAACAAAGCGAAGACTATTCAAAATTCTGACATTTTGGAATTTCAGCATAGTAACCTGAGAACAGTTTTCTTCATATGTCATTTATGTTGCCACCAAAACTGTACTAAAAACATGCTAGGATTACTAGTTGACTCTATTGTGACAATATTAGATGCTATGCAGAACTTAGGCAAGGCCAACAATTTCAAAACTAATGCTGACTTAGAAGACCATGAAGGAGGTTCCCAGGAAAAAAGCTGATGCCAAAAGGGAAAGATTAAGACATGAATGGGAATGGCTGCACCAGAAAGCTACGGAATGTAAAAATTGGAATTATCCAACCTGGAGTTATTATATGAGAGAAGGCAGAAAAAGAGAGCAAACTGAACATATACTTGAAAAGAAGAATGCAAAATTTGATTATATGGAAGGGAAGTTTACATAAAAGTCTGATATATTCTAGAGCATAGGATGTGTAAATCTTCCTATAGGACAGAGGAAGCTAAAACATGTTGTTGTCTTGCAAAATACTTGTTATTGATAAGGAGTCAAACAAGCTCAAAAAACCATGATTTATCACAGCTCTTTGTCCCTGTTAGAGAACAGGGTAACTAAGTTCTGTTTATGGAAGTCAGTAGCCTCTGACAATATGGATGACTTTCAAATTTGAAAACTAAACAAAACAACTAAAACACGCAAGACAAAATAAAGAACCTCATTAAAAAATACATTCTTGCAGCACTAGTTTCTCTTACTGCTGCAAACATGGTGAAATGAAATCTCATTTCCTTCATTTAAAAACATTAAAAACACTCTCATTCACCTGGGTTATATCTGCATTTCCACAGAATTATTAGCATTATTCTCCAATATCAAAATATCTGTTTAAAGAATTCATAATTTGTAAACTTCCTGGGTGAAGGTGTGTGTGTGTGTGTGACTCTCTCTCTCTCTCTCCCTGGAAACTGGAATAAAGAATCCTTCCCATTCATTAACCAAAACAAATGCCCACTCTAGCACTTCCTCTTCTCCAACTAACTTCCTATTGCTTCCCGTTTTTTAGATTAGTGAAGCCAAACAGTGTTGGCCACAAAAGAGTCAATATTGTGAAAATTCCAACTATCTTTACCTCTTTATTAGTGTTGGCACAGAAACCTTAAAAAAAAAAAAAAAAGCAGAGAATATATAAATGAAAAATACACCAACATAAAATAATGCCTTTATAGTTTTGAAATGACTAAGATATTCTTAATATAAGAATTTGCTCAACAAATTTGGTTAGTCGTTATAGTCCTAAGACCTTCTGTCAAATTAATGTTGAACAGTTACTTGTATGTTGTTCTTAAAGTACACTCTATATTAGAATCCTTGCTTTATGCCAAGGATACCAACAAGACGGACGTCCCGTTCAGAATATCTTCTGACATTTAGGATAGAAGATGCAATTTCTATTAATGTGTTAATGGTTTTAACTCTGGCCAAGGTTTTAAGATAAGTAATTTTTCCTATGGCACAAAGGTAATTATAAATATACCCCAAATTATAACTTTCAACTGCCATATAGTTATCAATACAAGCAGATAGTTGGAATTTTTAAAAATATGAAGTTGATTTTATTACAAATTTCAGATATACACGTTAGAAAATTGTTTTACTTGGACCCTTTACAAAAGTATTAATTTCACCAAATCTGGAATACTGGCGTGTAAAAGTCATAAACTAACTTTAAAGCTAACAAATCAAAGGCACAGTATTAACACATTTAAAATAACTTGTGTTCACAGGACAACATTAAGAGGTGCTTTATAAATAAGGTGTTATTAACCTAGATGCAAAACTAGCTATGACACAACCAGGAATGAAATCCTTGATTAGTTCCAATCTATCAATTTACAAGACTATGATGCTATTTTCTGTAAAAAGAAAACATAATAGTCATAACTACTATAAAATCTAACACCAGACCTTAAGAATGAATGATTGATGAACCAAGTTTCTGCACTTGATTTAAAAGATACAGGAAACCACAGAAGGCATGGAATTGATAACAAGTGTACCTGTAATGCATCGTACACTAAATTATTTTTCATGGCTCTGTATTGGGTCATTCAAGTCTTTTACCCCAAATTATTTTTAAAGATTTGACAAGTGATAATATGCTATTTTCATATATAAACTGCTAATATCCAGTATTTGTCAAAAGGAGGCAACCGTTGTCTATCACAATCTAATACCCACTTTCCAATGGTGTCTGTAAATAGTAACAAATTCTGAACCATAGGTTATAGAAATTAGTCACAAGAGTGCAAAAAGTCCCTGGAGAGAAGTAGTCCACCTAACAATTACAAATATAAGGAAACACTTTACAAAGTTTCATTACTATGAAGATGATTTCCCCTTTGTTCAAACTTTGAACAAATGAATAATTTTTCTTTACTGCAGGAAACAGACTGTAAGTAACAGTGCATTTTTAGGCATAAGTATTTATGTCTGGTTCCAGTATGGTCAGGTTAATACATAAATACTTTAGAAACACAGAAGTTCACATTAGTGGAAAAATCCAAGTTTCTCACGTAACCATTCTTCAGTTAGGTCTTCGGTATTCCTTATTTCAAATACCTTAAGAAAAAACGTTAGGTCATACTTTGACACTCTCAAAAAAAAAAAAAAATCAAACACATTGTATATATGAGTATTAAATACCCAATTCTCCTTCCTTTCATTCATGTTGGTCAGGACTTATCTTTGTAAATTAGATATACCTTTACTTTTTTTTTTTTTTTTTTTAAGATTTTATTTATTTGACAAATACAGATCACCCGTAGACAGAGAGAGAGGAGGAAGCAGGCTCCCTCCCGAGCAGAGAGCCCAATGTGGGGCTCACTCCCAGGACCCTGAAATCATGACCCAAGCCAAGGGCAGAGGCTTTAACCCACTGAGCCACCCAGGCACCCCTAACTTTACTTTTTTTTTTAAATGTTAAGTACTAACTTACCAAAGTTTAGCAGTAAGATGGCATAAAACCAAACTCTCTTAAAAGCTACGAATATTCTAAAAGAATCTATGAATCAAATCTACGAACTCTAAGTGTTCTGTACATCTTACCCACTAGAAAAGATACCCCAAGTACACAAAACTAAAATCAATCAGTTAGTTAGGAAGTGGAAGAACATATGCTGGTCTTCCACAGTTGGAGGAAAGACAAGCTGTAGATCGTTCTGAAAAGGATGGACTACAGGTCCACAGCCACCAATCTCTGCAAGAACCTGTACACACACAGGCCCAGGAAGTATAAAGGCTTTACAGAAACAACATAATAGAGCAGAAAGGATGGGTTTGAAACCCAGCTGTGTCATTTACTATTATGCAACCCTGGGCAAGTCTTTCATCTTCTGAACCTCAGTTCTCCCATCTCCAGAACAGGCATAACACCATCAACCTCAGGACTGTGGTGAGGATTCGATGTGATTATTTGCAATAGTAACTTATAAATTGTAAGGCCTTAATTCCAGCACTTGATGGTGTGCCATGGGATTAGAATGGAAATGAAGCTGTTAACAGAGCTCCTTCCTAATCACCCAACCCTCTTAGAGCAATTCCAGGGTGTTCCGATGGTACAAATGAGAAAAAGCAGTGTCTATAAGTTGTTGATGTCAATGACAATTACATGAGCTAAAGGGAAAAGGCAGAGGGAACTTAAAGACATCTCATGGGCTCATGGTTAAACATAAAGGGAAAAACACTGATGCTGTACTTAAAATAAAACCTGAAAGGAAATGTTATTTAATATTATTTCAGTGATGTAATATCCCATCTCAAAACCTTAAAAGTATATACTTTTTTCAACTAAACTAACACATGTAAGTTGAATAAAGTTTTAGAATATGTACCCCTTTTACCATTAAACTTCAACAATACCATAAAACAATGGGGGCATGTTAAATTTTAAGGAAAGTGTCTCATAAAAAACAGAATGGTCTAGCTTAATAAAGCTAATAAGTATTCTTAACAATTTCAGACCTGGGAACAATATACAGTTAACTACATAATATGGAATTCCTGCACAGAATGTGGTTCATTGAGTGAGCCCATGGTAAAGAGCTCTGAGAAGCTTCAATGCTTACTTTTATCTACTAGAAACTACATTATGGAAGACGAAAAACTCACAATAGATTGAATAATGGCAGTGGCTTTTCTCAAGCTGCCTATATTTTAAACATGATTTCTGCTAATCAACTTATAATTTCCATTCAAAAAACAAACTTTGATTAAAGACTTCAATCATTCTTATTTCCAAACAGTAAAACTCTTTTAAGTTTACTGCTCTAAATAATGTTCACCTGAGTAAAAAATACCTAACTCTTCTGCTTACTTTAGCTAATGCTCTAATAATGAGGGAAAATATTATCTCAAGAAGCAAGTCAAACACAAATACCACCTTGGTTAGTTCAGCTGTTTGGACTAGCTTATTCTTACTCCCAGCATACATCATCTGTTGTTCAGGCTTACACCCTGGAAAAGAGATTAGTATAGAAATGAGACGTAGAGTTTGAAAAAGTGATGGGTTTTCATTTTGTACTTCTACAATGACACATTCAGGATTTTCTTATGCTCTCAGGTTTAGAGAAAGCTTCAGTCTAACTGTGTATGGGTGTATTTCAAGAGTCTTACACTGCATACTGCCTGCACAGAGCCATAGCTAAATGACCAACAAGTCCCTGGGGTTGATAAAAATAAATGTGGCTAGATCTCTGCCGATCTTTTAGACCTCTGTAAATACTTAAGAACTTTTCAGCACAATCTTAATTTCGACATTAAATATCAAGATCGGTTTTATGGATGCCTAACATATATGGGTTTGGGGATGGTGATGGATCAGTGTGGGGAGATCTGCTCTGAAAAAAAGTTACAGGCTTCTTACATATTAAGTTAAAAAGGTACTGTAACTATTTTAAGTGCTAAGTAAATGATACAAATAGTAAAGTTTAGAGAAGAGTTTGGAGAGCTTACTGTGGGCTTAAATGGTAGTAGTACTGGGAGTTCTGGGTATAATGGATATATCTTAAGTAACAGGAAGTGACTTCAATATCCAACATTAGCTACTCTGGGACTATTTGTAAGGTTACAGGCATATCATCATTAAGTACTATTTTAAAGATAAATGCAAATATATATCATGATTATACATGAAGTTCATGTACTTATACACGAAACATAAAAAGAAAATATACGTTGTTTTAAAATGTCGCTACATTTTACATTCTTTAAAATGTATGTATGATTTGACCAAACAATTACACTTCTAGAAATTTATCCTAAGAAAACAAGCAAGTTCTAAGAGATGACACTTTATAGCCACTTCTTTCTAGGGATGAATTCACGTGCACATGCACACATAACTCTACTGAGGTTATTCAACACTTCACATCTTTAAAACAAGCACAAAATTTGTCTCCTAGAAAAATGGTTTAATTAGATCAGAACCAAACATGCACTATTCAGAGAAATTCACTCACCAACAGGACTGGAGAAAATAAAGCACAGAGGATATGAAACTCTTCCATCGTCATGTTGGTATTTATAACTATACACAATGAAGGTTTTTCTCAAGTTAAAGAAACTAAAATTACTGCTCTATTTGACACAAGTACTTACCAACAAAGTTTTGAAAGAAAACACCTGGAGAGCTAGTGAGTGGTAAATTTCTGTCCTCTCCATTTAAGCCATACCTTTATTATCATTATCTTTCCACAAAAGTATACATGAGCCCCAAAGATAAGGTATAAGAACATATAATCTGTCAAAGATAAATTTATTAAAAGTATGGATTTTTTTCTAAATTTTTACTGTAAACATAATAATAAAGGGAATGTTTTAAAAAGGAAGTAATTCATCCCACTAGCATGTCAATTTCCCATTTTTCTTAGTCCAATATGTGTGTACTTTTTTATTGTGATCACGGTGTAGGAGAAAATTTTGTAAAATACAGGATTTTTAAAAACTGAATAAACCAACTTCATAAATAAAATTCTGACCACTAAAGAAAACAAATCTTTTTAAAGCGCTAAGAAAAGGATATCGAGGTTGTCGTTCAGGTAGTTCATCTTTAAGTTCATCTGGTGAAATGCCCTGGCATGATAAAGGAAACAACTTGTAAGCATTTTCTGACCCCTAAATCCTTAAGAGATATTCCAAGCACCCATTCTACTAACAGATATAAATTCATAACCATATACCACAACAAAAAATCTTATGTTACTAAATTGTACATAACCTGAGATTACTCAACCCTCAATCCACTGAAAGCCCACTCAGTTTAGTTTCATTTATTAACAAAATAGCTGTGCTCATGTTCCAGCTGTCAGGAAATAAGTGAATAAGATAATAAGCCAACCATCAAAAAAACATCAATGTCTGAATTAGAGGGGAAAAAAGTGAATTTCTTTTCAGTCTAAATTAGTTACTTAATTTGACAAACTAAGTGCTTAGGTTATAGCATTTTAGTTTTTAATTACTGGCCAAGCAATTAAGAAGTTATACCGGACATGTAGCCTTATCTTCTGTCACTTATTACACTGGATTTCAGTAATGTTTTAAAGAAGGTGATACAATTAGCAAGACAACATGCTACCTAATAATTAGCACAGGCTTTTCATGCACAATGAGCATTTATTTAGACTGATTGTAAAAGTACACGTAACTAACATAGCAACTCTTAGGCAATGATAATTGCTTAACTATAAAAATGTACTTAGCTGATCAAACAAACCTCAAGCTCTTCATCCAGTACCACCAGGCGCTTATCCTTATCAATCTTCACTAAAATAAAAATACAGTGTAAGTAAACTGTGATTCTAATGGGACCTTGATCTCTCCAACCCAGAGTCTCAGCCCTTTTTCAGGCATCTAAAATTGAAACATCGGGGCGCCTGGGTGGCTCAGTTGTTAAGTGTCTGCCTTCAGCTCAGGTCATGATCCCAGGGTCCTGGGATCGAGCCCTGCATAGGGCTCCCTGCTCAGTAGGGAGCTTGCTTCTTCTTCTCCTACTCCCCCTGCTTGTGTTCCTCTCTCGCTGTATCTCACTCTGTCAAATAAATAAAAATCTTTAAAAAAAATAAAAATAAATAAAATTAAATTAAAACATTAAGAAACACAAACATAAACCTCATTTGCAGTTTCATTTAGTCTATTACCTAGCTGTGTTTTTCAAGCAGTCAGCATTTAAAGGCTTTTACCCACAATTTCCATCACCTAATTTGCATATTTAGAATTTTATGTCAACTCCTTACATTTTCTGAATATCTGAAGAATTTTGTAACTCAACTGCAACTTCCTACATAATAAGGTCCGAAAGGGTGACTGTAAATGAGACTGGTCTATGTAACATGGTTAGAACTGCAAGGGAAAAGCAGACCAGGAGTTAAGATAGAACCACCACCAATTCCCAGCTTCTCCAGAATCAAGACTTCATAGAGCAATGGGATTATTATGAGATAGTGGATTACCAAATAGCAGTGAGATCCATATTCAAATATATGTAGCATAATCCAAAGCCAAGCTGAAATATGTTTAGATAATCTATGCCTTTATTCTTTCTATTACTCTGAAAAGTTGGCCATTTTTGTTTTTGTTTTTGTTTTTAAGATTTTATTTATTTATTCGACAGGCAGAGATCACAAGTAGGCAGAGAGGCAGAGAGAGAGAGGAGGAAGCAGGCTGTCCGCAGAGCAGACAGCCCAATGCGGGGCCCGATCCCACAACCCTGGGATCATGACCCGAGCCGAAGGCAGTGGCTTTAACCCACTGAGCCACCCAGGCGCCCCCATTTTTGGTTTTACACTAATTTCACAGTAAATTCTATAAGATATGGTAAGGTCTCAAATAGCTTTACCTTTCACAGCACAAAAGCACCGACACGAATTTTTACTTTTAAGAATGGTATGCCTACATTGTAGTTGTTTTTTTTTTTTAGAGATTTTAAAAATTTATTTGACAGAGAGACCACAAGTAGGCAGAGAGGCAGGCAGAGAGAGGGGGAAGCAAGCTCCCTGCCGAGCAGAGAGCCAGATGCTAGTCAATCCCAGGACCCCGAGATCATGAGCCCAGGACCCCGAGATCATGAGATGAGCAGAGGGCAGAGGCTTAACCACTGAGCCACTCATTACAAGTTGTCACTACCTCATTAACTCACATCTGCCAGATGCCTCTCTGTTAAGTATAGTCTATAGAGATCTACACTGTTACCCCCTTGCCCTTCTTTCACCTTTCTAAATCCCTACCCCACATATTAAATACTACTTAAGAATATAAAAGAAATCTGCATAACATCAGATAAGCTCACAGTGGGAAAGCAATATACAAATCATTCTTTCCACTGTCAGAAGTCAGTGACACTTAAAAGTAATCTCTATGAAACTAGCAGCTCAAATCAAGAATTGAAATAAGGCCTCAAATCACTGTGAAGACAATGCTGAACACTAAGATTTTAGGTGCAGGCAAAGGTTTCTGGCTGAGATTGAATGACCAGGCAATTTTTAGTCTCCTGAGAAGTTAAAGGATGGAGTTGGATGGGTCACTACAATGACCAGGTGGCTAAGATCATCTTCTCCAGAGCTGTACAGGAAGCTGAGGAGAGGTAGGACACTGCACCTCTGTTCTGGGATAACAGCTGTTACTAACTTTTTAAAGTGATATAAAAGCAAGGCGAAGGGACACATGAGTGGCTCCGTCACTTAAGATTCTCCCTTTGGCTCGGGTCATGATTGCAGGGTCCTGGGATGGAGTCCCCATTCCCCCTCCCCTTGCTCAGCGAGGAGCCTGCTTCTCCCTTGGCCTGCCACTCCCCCTGCTTGTGCATGCCCCTGTGCGCCTGCATTCTCTCTCTCTCTCTGACAAGTAAATACATTAAATATTTTTAAAAATAAAGAAATAAATAAAAGCAAGAGGGAAGATTAAAACAGAAGGCAGCAAATTATTACCTAATGGCTCAGTTTATTCAATGTAGCTACAAGATAAAAATCAATGAAGACCATGTTACTGAGGCAATCACATTTAGCTTACTTATAATGGCAGCATTGTTCGTTTCTTTGCGAAAACGAAACTTTCTCAGCTTTTCCACTAAATCTTCAGCGACATCACAAACCACCAAAGACTCACTCTAGAAAAGAAAAAAAAAAAATCATGTGTAAATCTTGTGTAAAACACTGTAACTTCAGTACAAGTATGTGTTAAAGTTATAAAACTTAATACCTTTAAAAACATACACTGACATCTACAAATGTCACAATTATGTGGGTTAACATGAAACACATGAATACTTTAAAAGCTTTTAAATCTACCAACGTATGTATCTAAATTATACACATTTGTTCATCTTACATCTAGGCCAGGCTTTAACTTTCTCTTTGGCTAATAAATAGCTTAAAGAACTAGATACAATAATGTGCAACTTCATCAGAATCATAGAGGAAGAGAAGAATATAGGAAATTAAAGTGTTACAAAGTATGGCATTTTTGCACTATGCAAGAAAGTAGTCTTTATTATACTTTGAATTAATACGACCTTGGTTCATTTTTGTGTCTCACAACTATGAAAAAATACAAATAAAGTATGAAAGATAAACCACAAGAGTAAAGACCAATAACATTTTATATCTTAATGAAATGACTATGGGAATTTTAAAAAAGAATTATTGAGAATTATGAAAGTGAGATGCCTGGCTGGCTCAGTCTGTAAAGCATGCAACTCTTGTTCTTGGGGTCATGAGTTCAAGCCCCACACTGGGTGTAGAGATTACTTAAAAAAGAAATCTTACCATTTGCGACGACATGGATGGAACTAGAGCGTATTATGCTTAGCGAAATAAGTCAACTGGAGAAAGACAACTATCACATGATCTCCCTGATATGAGGAAGTGGAGATGCAACGGGGGTGGGAGTTAAGGTGGTAGGAAAAGAAAAAATGAAACAAGATGGGATCGGGAGGGAGACAAACCAAAAGAGACTCTTAATGTCATAAAACAAACTGAGGGGGGTGGGGGGGAGAGGGGTTGGGAGAGGGTGGTGGGGTTACATTATATGTTTAAATAAAGCTTAAATAAAAAGAAAAAAAAAAGGAACTTTGAAACAAACAGAAAAACTAAAAGCAGCTTTTATAAATTACCAAAAAATTTAAGAGATTCTTCAGAAATGTGGCAAGGAAATGACCAAGGACTCTTCTCATAGTAATGCAAATATATTACTGATTGTAAACACAAGCATGGAATTTTTTTTTTCCTTTTTTCAGTGTGTGAAATTTTGAACACATACAAGAGAATAGTATCGTGGAACCCTATGCACCTATAATTCGGCTTTAAACATTATCAACACACAGCCAATCTTATTGCATGATCACTCTCCATACTGCCTGATGGACTATCACGGAGCAAAGGCCCAAAGTTATTTCAACTATAAATATTTTAGTATGTATCATTAAAATGATAGTATGTGACATTAATAATATAAAGAAAATAACACTATCTCACCTTAAAAAACTAACAATAATTCCAGTATCAAACAGACAGGATTCAAATTCCTCTCAACATTTTGGTTTTTTTCCCCAGCAGTTGGTTTAATTGAGTCAGGTACCAAACAAGGTCCACATTCTTTGATCTTTTCCTATATAAGTCCCCCCACCCGAACCCCCCACCCCCACTCCTTCAAGAGAATCGGAAGAGTTCTGAGACCAATGTTAAATACACATGTCTCATTATAACCCAAAAGGATTAATGTTGTCAACTTTAAGTTAAAACACAAATTTAATAAAAGTTTGCTTTTTTTACTTCATGTTGGGTAAATGAGAGCATAAGTTAAAGCAGGAAATAGCTGTCAATTTTAAATTGTCCTTTACACTCAGAACACTGGTAATATGTAAGGTATGATATATCCCAGGATATGCTATTTACAGTAAGAAAGGACATCCCACCAATAAGTATTATCCAATGAATAAGACTCCTGTAGGAGTCAAGTACATGCATCCTATTAGTTCTCCTTAGAGAAAGAGGTGCTAAGTCATATGGAGCTTCCTGAAGGTAGTATTCAATCCTAGTCTATTTTTTTCTATCTTTCAAGAAAGATATAGAGTCAAAAAACTAGACTTTTCATTCTCTCTTCAACCAGAAGTAGAATCCATCAGTGAAACGAATAAGTATTTTAGATTCCTCTTTTGGCAAAGACCTATTTATCACAAGTCTCATCTTCCACCTCTGATACTCAGAGCTGCTCGTGCAATCCTGACCTTCTAAGGACCAGGAACCAAGTGAAAAACATGCTGTAATTTAATTTATATAGGTCTTTTGGGGGGCATATTCACCCCTCCCAATACCATAATAAGATTCCTTCCTCCAAGAAAAGGGACCCAGGCTCAGTCAATTCTAATTGCTTAGTAGAAGCATTAGACTGGAGCCTAGAACTCCTACATGTGTAAGAATAAGTGTAACACTCTGCAAACAACTCTATATGGGACAATATTAACACGCAGTTAAGTGCAGTGTTGAACTCAAGTGTTCAACCTATTGGTTTATCCATGTCAGTGAGTGTAAGGGAGTGTAAGCACTGTGAGTGCTTAGTGAGTGTAAGCACTGTGCTAAGTGCTGGGGATACAATCGTATAAAATTGTATTGTATAAAATAAAAAATAATAGGGGCCTGCCCTCAGGGAGCTTCTAATATAGTCTATAGAGAACAGACCTACATCAAAAGGATCACGTAAGAAAACATACTTGTAAAAAAATAAAAATTTTTAAAAATTAAAAAAAAAAAAACAACATACTCCTTTGCACCTGTGATAAGAACTAGGCACAAAGGCTGCTATGAGAACTTACAACTGAGGAAGAACACCATGGTCACAAAAGATCCGCCTGAAAAAGGTATCTGGAGGACCAAAACTGCCTATGCATAGACTCTCTGATTAAAGAGATCACAGCACATCTAAGTTAATGAAAGGCCTGCATGACTCAAGCACAGAGAATGAGCTGGAACATGGTATTACAGGAAGTTGGGCAGGGGCTGGACCACATAAGGCCCAGTGGGTCATATTTTGGTCTTTATCCTATGAGCAAAGGGAAGCCACTAAAGTGTTTTAAGCAGAGTGGTGATGGGAAACGTGACCAGATCTGCATGCAGGAAACAGGCAGAGTGCCAAGATGAATAAAGCAAGACTAGTTACTTGGCAAGCTTAATACAAGGGAGAGATGAAAAGTAGCTTAGGTTGATGAAGATCAACAGAAGTAGGGAAATACTGCTAATAACAGTTAACATGTTTTAAACACCATGAGAGAAACACAGTGCAATATCCTTTACATGCATCTCCCCTCATTCGCAAAAGAATCCCTTAGGATGAGTTTGTTCTATTATCCCCATTTTCCAAGAAACTAAGGGTTAGAGAGGTTGTTTCTTCCCCAAAGTTACACAATCAATTGAAGCCTGATCTCTAGCTAACACTAAAGGCACTAGTGACATATTGGGTATTGGATGGATGAGTTAGGAAAGGGGGTTATCAAGATGACTGGGAAGCTTCCCACTTCTGTAATAGACCAAACAATAGTTTTCACTGAGTTAACACTGAGGAAGAGCAGGTTTGCAGGGCAAGAGCACAAGTTCTATTTTGGACAAACAGGTGGCTCTGAGGCACCCAAGTGGGGAAAAGCTTCCTAGAGGATAACTAAATAATAGGATATATAGATCTGGACTGGATCTCAGAAGCAAGCATGATAAAAATTCATAAGTCATCTGCTTACAGATAGGAGTTAACTGAAACTATGAGTGTAAGGAAAGATGGAAAGAATACAGAATGGAAAGCAAAGCATTAGACCGGAGCCTAGTACTCCTACATGTGATATGCCGGTAAGGAGTACAGTCTGCATGGGACACAAATGGTCCAACAGGAAAAGTAGGAGAAAAAACAGAAGCCAAGGGAAAGTGTGAAGGAAGAGAATGCTTCAAAAAGGAGAGAGTAGTCAACTGCCTAGAATGCAGATGAAAAGTCAGGAAAGATGAAAATTGAAGACAGTCCCTTGGATTTGGTGACCATGACAAAATCTATTAGATGGAGGGGGTTGAGAAATGAGTGGGAGGTCAGACATCGGACAGTGGGGGATTGTATTTTGTTTCTTTTTCTTTTTTTTTTTTTTTTAGATTTTATTTATTTATTTGACAGAGAGTACAAGTAGGCAGAGCAACGGGCTGAGGGAGAGGGAGAAGCAGACTCCCCGCTGAGCAGGTAGCCCAATGCGGGGCGACACTGGGATCATGACCCCAGCCAAAGGCAGCCGCCCCTGTGTTTTGTTTCTAATCAGAGAAACAAGCATATCTAAACACCCGGTAGGAAAAGATCCAGAAAATTCTTGTTAGGCAATTTATTTAATTATCCACATTACTTTTGAGTTAGGCGTTCAATCCATTCGCGAACGGAAGCCAAAGCCCCCAGAACAAACTAAAGCTTTTGACGGTCACTTCAAAGCTAAGAACCAAAACCGTAGGTCAAAAGATTCCCAACTGCCCTAACTGGAAGAGAGCAATACGTAAAAATCCTTAAAGGCAGGCCGGGGAAGGAGGAGACTGAAGCTAAGGCGAGGCCGTGAGAATGGAATCTGAAATTTCTAGCCCTTCCTCCAAAGGCCGCCAGGCGGAAGGTGCTCAGCGCCTGTCTGCCCTCAGGCCTGGCCCGGGTCCTGGCAAAGAAACTGGCGTTTGGAGCAGCCCTTCGAGGTACCAGACCCCCGGCCCCTCCGACCCTGCAGTTCAAGAGCTGGAAACCTCCATCCAGAAAGACCGGGCGAGGATAACCTAGCCGTACTGGCCGCACCCCAGTCCCAAGATCCGCTGGGCGGGTCGACCCCAGGCCCAGCTAGAGGATGCTACCCTTAGGCGGGGTGGCAGCGGCGGCGGAGGGAGACCAAGTCCGTGGCTGTGGGCACGCGCCAGCAGCCGGGGCGGAAGCGGCCTCCGACTCACCCCGGGCGCTGCCCGCCGAACTCGGCTCTGGCAAACGGGAGAGCCCGGCTGGCTGGCCCAGCCCTCCGGCCCCCGCCCTCCCGGCGGCAACTCACCATTTTCCTTCCGGCCGTCAGCGGCTCCTCGCCTTCCTTCGGGCCCCTTTAAGAATGGCACGGCGGCCGCCTCCCTTCCTGCCCAGGCGCCTGGCAGAGTGGCCCCCACCCATCAACGCGGCCGGGGCGGGCCGCCACGTGACGGCGGACGGCGGGAGGCGAGGCTCAAAATTCGCCGAAACGCGAGCGCCCGCTCGTTCCTGCTCCTTTTAGGAAATGAGGTTCTATCGGCTTTCGCCAAACTCTGAGAGCAATTTCATGCTGACATTATTAAATCAAGTCAGTCGTTTCAATGGCAAGTATGTACACTGACCAGAGCCTACATTCCAAATTTAACTCTCCACTGTATTTTTGAGCGTGGAGTTCAACCCGTTCGAGAACTGAAACCAAAGCCCCCAGGTCCCTCAAAGGACCCTCAAACGTAGGTACGCCTGCCTTTCCTCCCACCCTCTCTGAACACCCCACCCCGGATTCCCACCGCTTTCCAGGACTGGATGAATATATTCATTTTCTCAACAGTGTTTGTTTATTGAAGTGTGATTGAATGATGACTGCTGTCTATGTAGGTGTTACGAACCACAGCTTAATGACACTTAAAGAAGTTTCTGTAGGAGATGCGGACTTAACGGGAGCAAGCTGATTTTTCAATGTGGTGAGGAAAGTAGTTTGGAAGAAATAAAGTTTGAACTCTAAATTCATACAGTTCTGCCTTCAACAAAGAAACTCCCTGAGGCAGGATATCATTTAATGACTTGTTAGCATGTTAATAAATAACATTAAGTCAGGGTTCAAAATACATAAACTGACACAATACCTACATTTGCTCATAAATTAGAAAAAAGTGTTAGCTTTAAGAAATTCCACAGCTCAACTACATTCTCATAGTGATCTGTCCCCATAATACTTTTTACTATGAGAAGAGGACTGGTAAGTTTGACACATACTATCTGTAACGATTAATGAAAAAGAAAACGATGTTAGTGGTCCATCAGCTTATTATATTCGACTTTAACATAGATTCTCCCACGAACTCCGCACCTTTTTCCCCGATCTCCTCTCTCTCCATCTATAGGAGGAATTGGAGGAAATGGTGAAAAATTTAACATTAAGCTACATGACATCACACCTGATAAAAAGAAAACCCATTGGGGAGCCTGGGTGGCTAATTGGGTTAAAATCCTCTGCCTTCCGCTCAGGTCATGATCCCAGAGTCCTGGGATCAAGCCCCATATCCGGCTCTCTGCTCTGCAGACAGCCTGCTTCCTCCTCTCTCTCTCTGCCTGCCTCTCTGCCTATTTGTGATCTCTGTCAAATAAATAAATAAAATCCTAAAAAAAAAAAGAAAAGAAAAGAAACCCCATTGTTGTTGTTTTTTCTCCCTCCCCTTCCATTCTGTTTTTTTAATGTTTCCCAAGTGTTACTGGCTATGAAATGGGCTGGTTTTATATCAAACCAAAGAAAGGTTGGACTGGGTGTACTGACAAGATAAGAACACTGGTAAAAATGTGATTTATTTTCTTTTATGGGAGGTATAAAATTAATATAGACTATGTACAGAAACTTCTAACTCATTCTATACAAATGTTTTAACAAAAAAAAAATTACAGCTATTTTATTTTTTTTAAGATTTTATTTATTTATTTGACAGACAGAGATCACATAGGCAGAGAGGCAAGCAGAGAGAGTGAGAGGAGGAAACAGGCTCCCCATTGAGCAGAGAGCCCGATATGGGGCTCTATCCCAGGACCCTGGGACCATGACCCGAGCCCAAAGCAGAGGCCTCAACCCACTGAGCCACCCAGGCACCCCTATTACAGCTATTTTAAATGGGGTTTGGAAATGCCATCTGACTTGGGTTATTCATGAAGGGGGTGGGTGAGGGTATGGCACAAAGTTCCAGAATGTTTTCCAAAACTTCTGCTTGGCTAACCTGTATAAAAAAGTGAAGAACATATTAATACTAAGCTGTGTTGATTAGCCATGTGGATATCTGGAGGAACATTCCACATGGAGGCAACAACACTGCAAAGGCCCAGAGGCAGAAGCACACATGCTGTTACAGGGGACAAAAAAAAAAAAAAAAAAAAAAAAGCAAGCAAATGACTGGAGTGGATGAGCTGGGGTGAGTTGTAGATGAAGTCATAGAGGGATTGGAGGGCTAGATTTTACAGCCTTGTAAATGATCATAAGGACTCTGGCTTTTACAGAGTGAAGATACAATGTTATTGGAGACATTGAGCAGGGGAAGGAAGTGGACTGTCACACATTTTAGTAGGATCTTTCTGACTTAGTGTCCTTTTAAGAAGATCCTTTTCTGCTGTTTTGTTAGACTGTAGGGACAGAGGGACTTCCAGAGCCAGCAAGATGGAGTAACCAAGCTACAATCCCTTTTTTTCACTGATTATAACTAAAAGCTCTGGACAGAATAAAACCACAACTACCTGAGGACTCTAAAGAGTAAATAATAACAAAATAGCCAGTGAATTGAAGAAGGAAATGTTTTGATGGTCTCCTCTTCATCCTGTTTGTGAAGGAGCGTTCCTGCCCCAGGGCTATGGGGATAGCCAAACACATAACCCTCAACACTAGACAGATGAGACTAAGAGCAGTTTCCTCATCATATATACTCAGTCTGGGGAAGGGGGACACCAAATGCCATGCAGGGCCAGGGAGTTGCCCTTGGGAACAGAGTGAACAAAACACTAGTCTGCGTTAGACAGGCTTAAAGAGGTGGTGCCCAGGCTGGTGGGGGAACTGAAGCCTGCCACTGAAGAATAAGCAGGCACTGTGCCTGGACCCCATGATAAGGGTTGTCTGGTTAGAGGACCTTATCTACGCCAGCAGAGTAGGGAGCAGAGCTTGAACTTGGGTCATACCCAATGTTACCAAATGTCATGACCACACATAACAGAAGACCTTAGTTTTAGGTCTTCCACCACAAGAAGGTAGAACCTGAAGCATAACCAGTAGGGTGCCAGTGAATTTTCTAGTTCTTTTTTTCCTCCTCCACTGCCTGACAGGAGAGCAGGCTGGATCAGGGAAGAGTGTGGAACAGGAGAAACGTGGAAGTAATTCTTTCCCCTTCCCCTTTTTTCCTCTCGTTGCCCTGCCCCAAGAACAACACCAACCACCAAAATCATTAGCTTTGTTTCAGCAGGGCAGGAACACTGGCACCTAAAACCTGAGAGAAAATCCATCTTTCTGTGAGGAATTTGGAAAGGGGCCCTGTTGTGCGTAGTGAAGAAGGTGTGCCGGTTATTTTTTTCTTCTTCTTTTTCTCTTGCCATTTCATCTGAAGGACAGGCTCAGTCACACAGAACTGTACAACAGTGTAGAATGGAGAGCCCCATCTTTCAGACCAGAACAGGATAAGGGAGCCCAAGTATGTAAGGGAAGTCCTGAAGAGCAGGGTTTGAAACAGACAACAGGCACATATCCCCAGGTCCACGTGTGCAGAACACACCCACAGAAGCACAGCAAAGACTAGAGAACTTACCTACAATATAAGCCATTGCCAAGACTCAGATTAACCCTGGAGTGGCTCCTGGGAGGGACAGAGCCAAAGAGCATAATAAAAACTTGGAAAATTGAGCTGCCATTCTGTACCTTGATGGTGCTAATGTTGACCTAATGGTGCTGATAACGACCTCTAGGCATTTGTTAGAACTCACAGAACTGTACATGAGATGTAATGAATTTTACTGTATGTACATGACAAACTAAGTTTTAAAAAAGTAAAACAAATTTAAACAGAATAGACTATGGGAGATAGAGAAGCAAGAAAACCATTTAGGAGGCGACTGTGGTAATCAGGGAAGGCATGGCCTGGACCAATATGGAAACAGTGATTTATTTGGTGAGAAGTGCCCAGAACCAAAAGAATTTTCTGTCTCAGAGTTTCTCAACTTAGCAATACTGACATTTGGAGTTAAGTAATTCTTTGTTGTGGGGTGCAGTGTGCTGTGCATTGTAAGGTGTTTAGCAGAATTCCAAATGCCATGAGGGGCTTGGGGGAGTGGAGGTTGAACTGGAGGCCAGGAGCACCTCCCCTCACTGGGAACCAAAATGTGTCCAGACATTGCCAAATGTTGCCAGGGCACAGAGGTGGAAAAGCAACCCCAGTCAAGAACCACTGTCCTAGATGAATGTCCTAAGCTTTGGGCCACAGACCACATACCACATAAATCATCAGTGTCAGCTTAGTTGGAATGAGTTTCAGGTAGCCTCCCGTCACATCGTTTATACATAGATGATAAAGCCCAACAGCTTAGACCATGAGAAGTTTTTACTAGAGGGACTGAAAGGTCAATGGAGTACTAGGAGTCAGGTTATACTGAGGTACTACATACAAGATTTTTCACAATTCCTGTCTATGGGATTATACCCAATTGCACATTCTTCCAGTTCTGTTGGGCAATAGTTGTCTCAAAGTTTGAAACTCAGAGTTATGATGATTATTATGTTCCTACTGGTGTCTCCACAAAGAGAGAAATTTGCCCTTGAAATATTGAAATAATGAATAACTAATTAATTAATATTGAAATAATGTAGGCTATAGAAAGACCATACGAAATGAAAGGGTTAGCAGCTCCAAGAAAATTATATAATGCAGATAATAATATTTTTAAAGATTTTATTTATTTATCCGACAGAGAGAAAGAGATCACAAGTAGGCAGAGAGGCAGGCAGAGAGAGAGTGGGAAGCAGGCTCCCCACTGAGCAGAGAGCCCGATGCGGGGCTTGATCCCAGGACCCTGAGATCATGACCCGAGCCGAAGGCAGAGTCCCAACCCTCTGAGCCACCCAGGCACCCGCAGATAATAATTTTTAAAAACATGTTAATATTTGCTTGCATTTCTCTTATGAGACTTTCTCCTGGGTCAGTAAGAAGCATGCATAAGGCTCAAAGGATAAACAGAACTGTGATGCTGGGGATGCAGAAGAAAGCAAGCAACTTTTGGCTACCAAAATGGGATTTTTGAATCCCCAGGAACACAGTAACCTAGAAAAAGCCAGAAACTACTGAGAAAGGTTTTATAAAATTTTAAAGCTCCACTAACAATTGAAAATCCAGACCGTGGCAAAACTCAAAGTGGCATTCTGTCTATGCCATGTGGTAGAGGAAACCGAGGCCAGGACAGAAGGCCTGTATCTGCGGAGTGTTAAGGAGGGGAAGTCTTTCCCTTCTAATGTGCTGGAGCATGATAAGAAGGTGGGGCTTGACTAAGTATAACAGGCCATACTGTACTGATGTAGGCTTCCCCTCCAGGTTGCAGTCTCAGAATGGGAAGGGGCTGGGTGCTGGAGGGGGTTGGAGTAAAGCATCCAAATTGGCCACAACTCAGCCTCATGCCCACTTTTAACTGGCAGAAAGGTTGGAAAATACAGTCTCCGTTCAGGGCAGCCACCCTGAAGCTGAAGAGACTGAAATTGGTAGTCCACTTTCTCTTTAAGAAAGAAGGAAAGGAGGGGCACCTGGGGGCCCAGTCAGTCAAGCATCCAACTCTTGATTTAGGCTATGGTCATGATTTAAGTGTTGTGAGATGGAGCCGTGCATCACTGTTCAGCTCCTAGATGGAGCCTGGAGCCTGCTTAAGATTCTCCTTCTCCCTCTGCCCCTCCTGGGATTTGCATTTGGCTCTGCACCACCTTGAACAGACACAATAGCGTTTAACGGTAGAGGTGGCTGCCCTGAACGGAGACTGTATTTTCCAACCTTTCTACCAGTTAAAAGTGGGCATGAGGCTGAGTTGTGGCCAATGGAATGAGTGGTGCCTCCTTAGAGTTTCCTTAAACAGAAGTATTCTCATTCTCCCTCTCTTACCTCTTTCCTGGTAGCAAGAATATGGAAATGATGGCTGGAGCTACAACACGCATCTTGAACCATGAGATGACCTTGGGAATGGGGGCTACACACGGTGGAGGAAAACAAAAGCCTGGGTCCCTTGCACTGTGTACCGTATCAGTCCTGCATTGACCCACTTCCAGACTTTCACCTGAAAGAGAAATACATCTCTATCTCAAGTGAATTACTGTTTTGTTTCAAGTTTTGTCACTTACAAATGCAATAATTTCTAACTAATAATCCACTTCACTGCAAGTCCCCGTCACTATCCTAGTTAGAGTTACCAATACTTTTGCCCGGACTTTTAAAAGAATCTGTTAATTGATATCCCCATATTCAATTATATCCATCCCAACTTCCTTCCAATAAGTTTTCTACACAATAGCCAAAGTGACTGAAAATGCAAACAGAATGTCACTCCCTGTATTAGTCTGCCTGGCTACCATAATTGAACACCACAGACCGAGTAGCTAAAACAAAAGAAATTCATTTTCTCACAGTCCTTGAGGTGAGAAGTCAAAGATCAAGGTGTCAACAGGTTTTCTGGAGAAAACACTCTCCTTGGTTTGCAGACAGCTGCCTTCTCACTGTGTCCCACATTGACTTTTCTCTGTATACACTTGCACACAGAGAGCAATCTCTGGTTTCTCTCTCTCTCTCTTTTTTATAAGGGTACGAGTCCTATTGAATTAGCATCCTACCCTTATGCCCTCACTTAACCTTAATTACTTCCTTAAAGTCTCCATCTCCAAATACAGTTATGCTGGGGACTAGAACTTCACCATATGAATTTTAGGGGGACACAATTCAGTCCATAACATGCCCCTTCTTCAATCATATCAGTGGCTTTTCATTGCTCTAAGGGTACAGTTGAGTAGTTAAAATAGGAAGACTCACATATGGTCTGGGCCCTACTTATCTCTCCTTTTCATACCCCACATGCTCCTCCTCACTCTCCATGCTTTAATCACATTGGCTTTTCATTCTCATTGCTATGATTTCTTCTACCTTAGGGCCTTTGCACATGCTAGAGCTCTGTCCTAAATTCTTTCTCCCCTCCTGTTCCTTTCCTCCCTCCAATAGCTCTCAGATCAATCTTCTGTTTTTCAGGGAAGGTTTTCCTGATTTTCCTTATGTTTCACCGTTCTCCCATTATATGCCTTCATAGCTCATGTATCTCTTTTTAATAGCACTTATTATAATTTTGCCTTTATATTTTGTTCAAGGTTGATTAATGTTTGTCTTTTCCATTAGATATAAACTCCATTAGAATAGAGATATGTCATTTTTTGCTTATTGTTGTACCCTAATTCCTTCTACAGTGTCTGGCACATACCTGATACTCAATAAACATTTTGTGAATGAGTAAGTAAGAGGTAAGTGGGTGGGTATGTCAAACAAGGAACTCAATACTTTATCTTCAAGGATATATAGCATGGCAATCAAGGATTTGAGGTGGTGGAATAAAATAGTGTTTAAAAATGAAGGATACATGTTAAAAAATTTTTTTTGCCTGCACTGTGTTTCATGTATTATGTTAGAAAGAATCAATGTTGGAAGTAAAGTGACAAGTTTGAATAGTTGCAGCAGATATACAAATGGATATCCATATGGGTATCCAAATAGATATCCAAATGGATATCCAAATAGATATCCAGATATCCAAAGCAGATATCCAAATTTGTGTTAGTTCCTGTTCCTTTTGAGAATTCTTCAGTGTAAATCAAGTTGAGTCTGTTTTCTTAAGTTGAGTCTGGTTAGTGAATTATCCTTGTTCAGCTGTTTCCCATCTTCTAATATGTGCTGCTGTTATTTTATTCCCTGTTCTTGTTTTTATTGATTTATTTTTTACATCCCTTTACTGTAGTTTTAATAGAGTTTGGGGAGGAAGCAAAATTATAGGTACATGTTTAATATGCCACTTTAACTTGGAATTCCCTGTTTTCATTATGAAAACTCTTTATTGTTTATTATAATAAAATTGCCTTTCCCACTGGCCCAGTTTCTTAAGTGACAATATCGAATGATCGCAAAACTGAGGATGAAAGTGTGGAAGCATAAATCAGCACAATATTTCTGGAGAGCATTGCTTCCCTAAAGGCTTAAAATGTACATACTTTTTAGGGACGCCAGGGTGGCTCAGTGGGTTAAGCCGCTGCCTTCGGCTCGGGTCATGATCCCAGGGTCCTGGGATCGAGTTCCGCATCGGGCTCTCTGCTCAGCAGGGAGCCTGCTTCTCTCCTCTCTCTCTGTCTGCCTCTCTGCCTACTTGTGTGATCTTTGTCAAATAAATAAATAAAATCTTAAAAAAAATGTACATACTTTCTGAATTAAAAGTTCCACCTCTAAGATTTCACCTAAGGAAATGATTTAGCTTTAAGAGCGTTCATTATTCATTTAAGAGTGATTTAGCATTTAAGAGTGCCTGGATGGCTCAGTGGTTTGAGCATCTGCCTTCCACTCAGGTCACGATCTCTGGGTCCTGGGATCAGCCCCCTGTCCGGCTCCCTGCTCAGCGGAGAGCCTGCTTTTCCCTCTCCCTCTGCCTCTTCCCCTGCTTGTGCTCGCTCTCTCTCTTATAAATGAGTAAAATCTTTTTAAAAATTGTTCATTGCAGTGCTGCTTATAATAAAAAATTGTCCAGTGATAAACTATATACTATCATATATGTATTTGTTAAAAATTATGTTGTTGAACCAAGTTGCTTACACAGCGCCACTCCATACGTATACTACTACTACATACATATACAACAACATATACACTACTCCATGCAATACAGGATCATTTGCCAAAAGACCTGTGAAGCCATACAACAAATTTATCTTATCTTTCTCCAGCATTGATTTTACTAGTGATTTGGGAGTGTGGAGGGGGTACTAGTTATCTACCCCATGGTCCTCTGTCCCTTTCTTCCTTGATAACCAAACCCTAATTTGTAGCAGGGGGTGTTGCTGCTCAGATTAAAAGACTACGTTCCCCTGTCTCTGTGATAACTGAGTGTGGCCAAGGGCTGGCTAAACGCAAACCGCTGAGCTCTCAGGGGAGGTGTGGGAGACTTCCCGGGAGGCTAGCTTGATGGAGCTGGCTGAACGGGGATGAGGAGAAGGAATAAGCATTTCGCACCTTTCTTTACTTAAAGGCTTCTGCTAGATAAAAAATACAGACATACATACATATTTTAAATTATTATTAAAGTAAAAATGGATACAAAAAACTCAAATATCGAATTCTAATTTGAGGGAGGTGGGGGGAGGAGAAAAGGAAGGGGAGTGGGCGGACAGCTGATGTACTTCTATGAGAATCTCGATACGTAACGCTAATTTTCCTCTATCACTAAATCCAACTTGAGAAGGCCGACAAGGCTCGTATAAACTGCTTGTGAGACTCCCTTTTGGTCTTTCCTAGTCTCTAACAGTAACTTTTCTAGATCGAACAAGAGCAGGTGCGGGACTACTTCGCTTTGTAGAACCCAAGATGCCGGCTCTTCTCCTCCTCTCAAATTTGCCGCGGATCCAATATGCCGCATTTAGACTCTGTGACGTAGATTTCGGACCGTGCCTCCTCTCTGTGTCATCAGACAAACCTTACCTGGGCCCTGGACAGCTTTGGCCGAGATGCGTATTTAGAATTTGCCGCAGAAAAGCCTTCACCGTTAGGACAGACGGACGCTCTCCGGGTACCAATCCCGTGAGTCCAGACCGGGCACCGCCCCTCAGCGAAGCCAATAGCTCGGGACGGGAGCAGGAGGGGCGGGGCGAGCCCTGCAGGCGGCGTCGTGATTGGCACTCCGGCTCCCGCGGCCGGCGAGGTTGCCCCGACGTCTAAGCCCTAGAACCCCGGGCGAGTGCGTATCCACAAAGTTTGTCAGCTCCGAGGCGCCGTAGTGGCTTTTACACCGGCCGTGTGGGCCGGGCTGGGCGGCTGAAGCTCGGCTTAGTTTAGGACATCCTGATGGCTGCGGTGTTTCTGGTAACGCTATATGAGTATTCGCCGCTTTTCTACATCGCAGTGGTCTTTACCTGCTTCATCGTGACCACCGGCCTGGTATTGGGATGGTAAGTGCCCCATGGTTAGAAACAAGAGACGTAGGGGCGGACAGCTGGGGCAGTGGGGTCGCGGAGGGCAGCGGAGGAGGGGTGCATCGGCGCCGGGGGATCCTACGGGGCTGGGGCGCCTGGGGCTGTGGGAGAGCTGGTGTCGCGAACTCCGACTGGCTCTGGGAGCAAAACAAGGTGCGGTGTGCACCTGCATCACTGCTCTGCATCGCTGTGTCGTCCCCGTCGCTGCGGGTATCCGGGGGTGGTGCCGGGTCGAGGTATCTTACCCAGCTTTGTTTCTAAGAGAGAAAGCGGTCTGTCAGGGCCTGGTCTAGGTGTTGGGATAGAGTGCTTGACCAGCAGGCTTCTGTCCCGGATTGGGGCCTACGGTGTGCCCAGAGTGAATGGGTCCCCTGAGGTACAGTGCACAGACGTGGACAGTAAGCACAGCTGATTGTTGTTCTGACCAGAATTGAGGACTTGGCCTCAGATCTTTGAGCGTAACTTATAACTGAACTCCGTTACCGTTTGAGAATTTAATGGTTTCTGGATACATTCCACGCCTTTTGAAGTAAGATTTAGTCGGTGGAACTGTGAAGTCATAATTTAAGAGCTGGAAAAGACCTTTGAGATAAGTTACATTAACGGCTTGGGGCAGTTTACGCATTGGAGACGGGGAGAATAGACTGTTAGATAATCCCTGAGCAATTCTTCTAGCTCAGAGATTCTAAAATTTCTCTTTTGAGGAGATGCCATTGTATCATGTTTAGAGAAGCCTCATAAATACAGCTAGTTGAAACCATCTTACTAATTCATCCATTGGGGAGGGAGACATGAACTGGATTTTGAAGAATCAGTATTTTGAGGGGCGCCTGGGTAGCTCAGTGGGTCAAAACCTCTGCCTTCAGCTCAGGTCATTATCCCAGGGTCCTGAGATCTAGCCCCACATCAGGCTCTCTGCTCATCAGGGAGCTTGCTTCCCTTCCCCTCTCTCTCTGCCTGCCTATCTGCCTACTTGTGATCTCTGCCTGTCAAATAAATAAATAAAATCTTTTAAAAAATCAGTATTTTGAGAAATCAGTGAAGTTAAGTGTGTATGGTAGAGAATAGAAGGCATTTCAGGGATAACAGCATGAGCAGAGGTCGTGTTAGTGAATAGATCTGCCTGTGTAAAACGAATCTTAAAATACCCTTTGATCACATATGTAGGATTACTTTACAGAAAGGAAACAAGCCCTTATTAATTTCTGTAACTATATGCCTTCTTGAGAAACTAAGCCCAGTCTTAATATTTCCATACTGCTCCTCACCCTGCCAGCTGTTGAACACAAAATTCCTTGTTTGTGGGTGGGAGAAGACTAAGACCAGTCTTACACAATTTGTTATTCTTTTTTTTTTTTTTTAACAATTTGTTATTCTTGACTCATCAAATTTCAGTGCTATTTAGTGTTCATTTCAAGAAAGTTTGTAATTGGAATTTGCAACTTGGTTGCCTAAGTGAGTAAAGCAGTCTTAACACAGGATTTCTTAATGACTATAATGTCAGTGTTATTCTCTTAAAGAATAATTTTCCTCCATTATGAAAAATAGGTAATTAGTTGATCATTGCATTATATCCTTAAATTTTAATTTTCTGGGGATGACTGGGTGGCTTGATTGGTTAAGCGGCTGCCTTCAGCTCAGGTCATGATCCCAGGGTCCTGGGATCAAGCCCTGCATCAGGCTTCTTGCTTGGCGGGGAACCTGCTTCTCTCTTTTCCTCTGCCTGCCCCTCTGCCAGTTTGTGTTGTCAAATAAATAAATAAAATCTTTAAAAAAATTAATTTTCTGGAGGCCAAATAATTAGATATCTTAGGTATAGTATTGGGAAGAGGAAAATGAGTGAGGGCCAGATGGCTAATGATGGCAGTATCTGTGGGTAAGGGTAGTCAGGAACCTCATGTTTGTACTGGTTAAGAGACAGACTTTGCAGTCAGATAGGCCTAGCTGCAAATTCTGGCTCTGCCAAGTTTAAGACTTGTTTTGAAAACGTAATGTCTGCCTAGCCACTCCATTTGGGTATGACTCTGAAGGGTGGAAGGCCAGATAACTAGAATTTTTGGAAGTCTGGGCTAAGTATTGCTGAAACCATGTAAGTCCCAATCACTTTCTATCTAGTTATCTTGAACCTAACTCAACCATTCCCTTTAACTGGGTTACCTTTGTCCATACAGATAAGCTTTTTACTAGTGTTTATTTGCTAACATAAGCCAAGGCAAGAGATACATTGAATAGAAACAAAGAAAACCATCTAGATCTCATAAAAGCAACTTTCTAATAGTACCCCAGACAGAAGGTAAACCCATGAATTCACTATGCTTTTCACCTGTGTCATATTTTTTTAACCTCCCAAAATATAATCCCTATTGGTTTTGTGTCTTCACCATTATCTCAGTACTGCTCTGATTTTCTTTCCCACTGCTTCTTTCTCCTGTTCTCCTTGTCTGCTTGCACTGTGTGGGAGTGGAGAAAGAATAGGAACATCAGAATCCCAATAGCAATAGCAAAGAATTGTGCCACTGAAGTATGGTATTTCTCCTTAACTCTTGGTGGTTTTGTGAGCTCTAATAGCTCACATTTATTAAGCTCTTGCTATTTGCCAGGTGCTGTGCAGAAAGGAGACCAAAATGCCATACATCCTTTAACAGTTTCACATAATCGGGGACCGTGACTCTGCAGCTGCTCCCTGCTTCCTCTTGACTACAGGTTATTAAGCTATTGTCCCTCAGCTTCATAGCACCCCTTTAGATTCTGTTTTGTGAATCTGGGGCAGCACCTCTAAACCACATTTCTTCTTTGCTAGCTGGCTGCCTAGCAGGCTTTGCCAGCAGGGGAGGGTGAGTGGAAGGGTAGAGGACAAAAGGGCTTGCTGCTTTCTGTATGATTCTTTTCTTGTCTGTCTCACCACAGTGATAGTGCCTCACTCTGGCATTAACAGTTGGCCCCAGTTTTTCCAATTTGTAGTTTTCCACTCTCTTAGAACCAGCCCATCACACCCCTTCAAAGATATCAATACCCTTTCCTCAGATCTGAGTCCCAGCTCCATCGCAGCCCTTGCTCCAAATTTCTCATTTGTAGTAATTCTCTTTATTCCTGTTTTGGAGTGATGGCTGCTTCCTACTGGTACTACTTCTGTGATGCTCACTGTCCCCTTTTAGCATTTTCAGTTCTTCAGCATATGGTTAACAATTAACCATGTTAAATTCCCTCTGTTAAAATAGCTTTTGTGGTTTTGGTCTCCTGGTTGGACTTACAAAAAGTATTAATAAAGAAATTGTTACTACAATTGGAATCCCCGGGGAAGAAACTTTCAAAGATGGGCTTCAGCGATTGCTTTGGTCACATCTTCAGCTCCTTGCCAACATGATACAAGGTCCTAGTAATCCATGGTAATTATTGGCATAGTGATTCATCAGATTACTACCTTTGATTAATTGTGATAAGATGATTTCTGAAGTGTTTGAAGTGGCTAAAGCACTTTTTTTTTTTTTTAAGATTTTATTTATTTATTTGTTAGAGAGAGAGAGAGAGCAAGCACAGGCAGACAGAGTGGCAGGCAGAGGCAGAGGGAGAAGCAGGCTCCCTGCCGAGCAAGGAGCCTGATGTGAGACTCCATCCTAGGACGCTGGGATCATGACCTGAGCCGAAGGCAGCCGCTTAACCAACTGAGCCACCCAGGCGTCCCGGCTAAAGCACTTTTTGACTATAAGGACTGAGGGATGGGTGGGATGGTTGCTTCTAGGATCACTGGAGCCCTTACAGAAAGAAAATGATAAGCTAAGATCTTAAAACACTCAGGGCAACTCTTAGAGAATCAGAGAGGTTCTGGGTTCTAAATCACTTTATTTCATGTAGCCACAGAACTAAACATTAAACACAGTTTTAATTGTGCTGGTAATAGAATTAAACAGCCTTGTCGATGTCTCATTTAGGACACTGAGTGGAAAGAACCAGAGCCCTGAGACTTGGAATGGGAACATCTAAATTGGCTTGGATAAAACTGAGAGTCTTGAAACTCCGGTCATTCTGACTCTCCTTTATAACCTTTCCTAGAGTAATTGCTTTGCAAAGGATGTCTATACTCAAGACCTATCTTTATAACCTTTTGCTGTGAGGCCCAGATCTCTTCATGCTCCAAAGGACAGGAACAAAATCCAGCTTGGTTGGAAAGAGCTTAGCCTCTAAAAGATGTGCAAAATTTTGCTAATTTGTGTCATTGCAAATAATTGATTGTAAATAGATTAGGCTAGGAAGGATAGAATGTAACAGTAAATCAGATAAAATGTATTTATTTATTTTCTTTTCTTTCTTTATTTTTCCACTTCAGTGGAAAGTAGGCTCCACTTCAGTGTGGAGCCCAAGGCAGGACTTGAAGTTAGGACCCTGAGATCAAGACCTGAGCTGAGATCAAGAGTTAGATGCTTAACCAACTGAGCCACCCAGGCGTCCCGGCTAAAGCACTTTTTGACTATAAGGACTGAGGGAAGGATTTTATCTGGAGATAAAATTTATTGATCTGGGTGTGTTCTGAAGAAATTCTGAATCTAAGGTATTAACTCAGATGTGGTTGGCTGAAACTTGGACTCAGTGGTGGCCTATATGTAATAAGGTTAAGGTGCTAGAAGTTTCCTGGCATAATGAGGAAAGAATCTAAAGATTTAGAAAGATAAGAATATTGGACTGGATTTATTATGTGCAATCTGCATACCCATCCCCCTACTGCATCCTTTAAGACTTCACAGAAGACACGTTTTTCATGAGGGCATTGAGAAATAAATTGCCAAGAGGAGACTTGTATCCTTGAAAATCTCTGTTCTCTGTAGGCTGTTTATGATGGTGGGAGCTCCTGACCTGAGGTCCAGTGGCACCTCACCGGAGTCGAGGTGGACATATGTTCCATAATGGGCAGTGGAGGAAAAAGCAGAGAATGTTTTGGCTCACAAGGATTTTTGGCAGTGGCTAATGGATTAGAGTGTCTCTAGGAATAAAATAGATGGGCAGCCTACTAAATGCTACATGAACTACATAGAAGGAGAAACTCCATGTCTGGAGCCAGAAACCTGACTTGAGTCCTCACAACGGCGAGTTACCACCTTTCACCCAGTTTATAGATATAAGCCAATCCATAGACCTGGAACGTCTGATTAAGGGGAGGTTGGGTCCCCTAAAGGAAGGACCCTGTACCCTTCAGTGCTGCCACAAGGACATACTCTAAATCATCCTTCAGATCTTTCTCAAAAGCTGTTGCCTTTCAGAAACAAACATGCTCTTCTGTACTCTGCTTGGTAATACTGGGGTGGGGACTTTGCATGTTCCTCTTGTCGTTTGCTCCTTATTAGAATCTGCCAATAGAGGATGCTAGAAAGAAACAAGAAGGCTGGAGGAGGAAGAAGGGACTTCCTCTTAATAGTTTGCTTCCTTTTCCTGGTCTGCATTCCTGCGGCACTGACCTTTGCCCTGGCACTGGCAGTTGACCTGAGTAGCAGCAGTTTATTTTAGTTGACAATTTTTCCTAGAACTAGCCTCATCACACTCCTTCAGCGATATCAGTGCCAGCTGGCAGCACTCCTAACACAAAAGTCTGCATGCCAGCTCGGGGGGATCCCTTATCCAAGCTTCTAAATTGTAATAATCCCCACTCTATGGGGCACCTGGGTGGCTCAGATGTTAAGCATCTGCCTCCAGCTCTGGTCATGATCCCAGGGTCCCAGGATCGAGCCCCACATCGGGCTCCCTGCTTGGCGAGGAGCCTTCTTCTCCCTCTTCCACTCTCCCTGCTGTGTTCCCTCTCTCACTGCTCTCTCTCTGTTAAATAAATAAATAAAATCTTAAATCATCATCATCCTCATCATCCCCACTCTTCCCTTTGTTTTTCCCCACCCTAGGAGGGATAACTGCTTCGTGCTAAGATACTTCAGTGTCTCCTTCTTGTCTTTAGTACTTGATTAACAATTCTTTGTATATTAAATTCTTTATATTTAAATAATAGATGTGGCTTCTGTCTCCTGCCAACCCTACCTGATATATTGACCTTGACTATTTCTCATCTCACTTGTTGAATGCAGTAGGATGTCTATATGTGATGAGGTTGGTGATGAGGTACAGATTCTTCCTTAGGAAAAGAACATGACTAGTTTGTATTTGTTTAGAGTACACAATACCCTTGCATTGGCAAGATTTTTTTTAGAGGAATCTAGAAGAAAATGCAAAACTGTTAGAAATGATATCTCAAGCCTTCGGAGGGCCTTAAGGTCACTTATTTTAAACCCTCATTTTACAAGTAAAGACGGAATTTTCAAGACTGGGTCATTTTCCCAAAGTCCTATCATTAGCACAGCAGTTCCCTCAGAGACAATCCTCTGGGTTTCCCTTTTATATCCTGATCCAGTGTCAGTATCCAGCTACTGCATGTGACCATCTTTGGGAGATCACCCTGGAGAGAAGGCCCCCCAAATTAACAATTGCATGTCTGTTTTCTGATTGGCTTGAGAACTCAGAGCTGAAAGGGTAATAAAAATTGTTTACTGCTGAGCCCAAAATTTTATCTTCAAAGTAACTTTTATTCATGAGGAGTTCTGTGAGACTCCAGACACAAGGAAAGGAGGTCTGCTCTACCAGTTCAGCCTCTGATTAAAAGCTTTGGCAGTGTGTGCCACATAAGACATTATATAAGCCATAAGAAAAATGTGGTCAGAATTGGAGGCCCACAGATTATTGCTATGTTAGAAGTTTAAACATTATGAACAAGTATAATAAACAATTTAGAAATGGGAAAAAGCAGGGGTGCCTTGGTGGCTCAGTGAGTTGAGTGTCTGCTTTCTGCTCAGGTCATGATCCTTGGACCCTGGGATGGAGCCCTGCATCGGGCTCCCTGCTTGGTGGGGAGTCTGCTTTTCTCTCTCCCTCTGCCACTCCCCCCTGCTTGTGCATGCATGCTTACTCTCTCTCTGTCAGATAAATAAACAGAAATCCTTTTTTAAAATGGGGAAAAACAGAATTTTAGAAAAATCCAGGAGGAATAAGTATAAAATTGTAACAGTAAAGGAAAGAGAATAGAAAATCCTCTTTATGGTAAAAAGGGGGACTAAGTTTATGTAAAAGAAAGTAATGAATGTTTAGAAGCATTTGTTTAGTTGGTATTCCATTACTAACAGTTGCCAACATGACTTCAAGTGGAAAAAGATAAAGATGAAATTTGATTGAAAAGAAAACTTGTCAGTTTTCTCTTTTACTATTTTATTTTATTATTCCTTGTAATGTCGTATCAGTTATGATCTGATACAGGGGGCATCAACATCTTTATTCTAGTTTTTGATTAAAAATGTGGAAAAAGGAGTACCTGGATGACTCAGTGGGTTAAGCCTCTACCTTTGGCTCAGGTCATGATCTCAGAGTCCTGGGATCGAGCCCTGCATCAGGCTCTCTGCTCATCGAGGAGCCTGCTTCCCCCCCCCCACTCCCCCCACCCCCGCCTGCCTACTTGTGATCTCTCTCTCTCTCTGTCAGATAAATAAATAAAATCTTTTTTAACAATGTGGAAAAGACCAGATGTTAGGATGGTGGCCAGAGAAAGGTCATTGTGTCTGCTTACCAGTATTTCACAGAACTATTTGTCAGCACCAATCATGGATTACTATTTGACCAGTCTCCAATTTTTAACCTTATTTCAGGTCATCTCTGCATATAGGCTTTTGAGTAATATGTTACGGATAGAAACATTGGTCCACATCAAGCAGGTTAAAACTGTGGAAGTTGTGAATTTTTGTGCAAAAATGTAGAAGTTCGTGTCAGGCATGTGAAAAGGTTTAGGATTATAGTAGGCTGAAAGTTTACCATTAGTCATCTGTGTGTCAGCTGCCCCAAACCCAGCTTACATGATCTCAGACTACATTAAACATAATGCTTAGGAGAGGTGTGGTCAGACTGTGTGCAACGTCACTCTGCTACACAGTGAATTCTATCCTCCCCCACTCCCCAACACTTGTTTCCCTCAAAGCATAAGGATATTGAGGTAACAGGGCTGGTGAAGTCAGATATGGACCCAGAGCCTTGATTCAGCATTGGCCGCTCTGGTCATGCTTGACTAAGTCCTTTAAGAGGACAGGAGTGCAAAAATGTCCAAGATCTTAATTCAGAAACGTGGCAGTGTCAGGACATAATTCAGATAAGCCAGTAATGGAAAACCAAAGAGCAAGAGCATTAACCTTAAAGGAAAAAGTTAATATATATCATATAACCTGTGAAAATTAAGAGCTCTGTTTATCAAAAGATACCATTATGAACATAAAAGGCAAGGTGCAGGAGGGGTGAAGCTGTATCCAACAAAGGGCTCACATTCAGAACATATAAAGAATTTCTATAAATAAAAATAATCAGTCATCTGAGAAATAGAAATTAAAACCATAGTCCACTGCCACCACATACCTACCAGGTGGCTAACAAGATTTTGGCAAAGATTTGGTGCAAGGGGAGCGTAGGAGGGTAAATCGATGCTACCCCGTAGAACAATCTTTAGCATTCTCCACGGAATTTGAAGAAGCACAGACCTTCTGGCTGAGAAATACCATTCTCAGTGTATGTGGACCTAAGAAAAAATGGGGGTACACGCATGTGCACCAAGTGCCTTGTATGACAATGTTGGTATAGGCATTATTCATGATGGCTAAAGTGAGGACAGCTTAAATGTCCGTTAAAAGTAGAACGAGTAGGCAAGTTACAGCACATTGGTTGTACAGTAGAATATTACACAGACACAAAGATGTGCTAAATATAGCTTCATGGATAAATCTGCAAGCATAATGTTGTAAAATAGGAAATAGAAGTATACACAGCATCCTTCCACTTACATAACAATTCAGAAACAGATACACTAAATTACAGTAATTGAAGTCAAGATAGTGGAGAGGGAAGGGATAGTGCCTGGGAGGGGACACCAGAGACTTTCTGAGGATATTGTTCGGGTTCTTCACCTGAATACGAATTACTTTCTAATTCATCGAACTATGTTTTGTATACTTTTCTGTATGTTATCCTTCACGGTAAAAAGGTTATGTACAGGGACGCCTGGGTGGCTCAGTGGGTTAAAGCCTCTGCCTTCGGCTTAGGTCATGATCTCAGGGTCCTGGGATCAAACCCCACATCGGGCTCTCTGTTCAGCAGGGAGCCTGCTTCCTCCTCTCCATGCCTGCCTTTCTGCCTACTTGTGATCTCTGTCAAATAAATAAATAAAATCTTTAAAGAAAATAAAAAAGGTTATGTACCATACAAAGGCCAAGGGTTTGGCATGATCCATAATACCAATTTTAAAAGATGTATTTGACTCAAATCAAGGACCTTAGGCCATTAGAAAATGCAGACCCAAGACAAAGTATGAGATGGAGAAATAAAAAATCTAGGGAGATGAATTTCTTCTAATAATAGGTGTGGTTTGGCAGCTCTTGATGTGATGCTGGGCAAAGCAGCCTTGGATAAGCATGTTTAAAAAGAAGCACACTTTATCTCAAATTATTTCTTCCATTCCAAAGTGTATCCAAAGCCACATAACAGATATGGTATATATTTGTACAACACTGGTGTTTTATAAAGATTTGGAGAAATAATACTTTTTATATTAAAACCAGATATACCATAGAATAAATAAAGCATATTTTTTCTTGAAAATTTATTTATTGATGTGTAGTTGACACACAATAAATAAAGCATATTGCAAAGGATTCTGTGCTCACAAAAGACTGCTTCCAGATACTTCTCCAAAGCGCTGCTTTTTGGGTTTCTGACTCCTATACCTTTAAAGATTCTTTAATTGAAAATGTAAGGGGTGCCTGGGTAGCTCAGTGGGTTAAGTAAGCCTCTGCCTTCAGCTCAGGTCATGATGCCAGGGTCCTGGGATGGAGCCCGCATCGGGCTCCCTGCTCAGCAGGGAGACTGCTTCCCCTCCCCATCTGCCTGCCTCTCTGCCTACTTGTGATCTCTCTCTCTCTGTCAAATAAAATATTAAAAAAAAAAAAAGAAAATGTTAGGTACAACATGATAAAATATCTGAAATATAATGGTTGAGCCTACAGTAGAACTGAACAAAATGAGCTCTGAATTCCAGTATTTACTGCTGGTAGTGTGGGTGTAAGGAGCCAGGCAGTGGGGCTAAAGAAAAAAAAGGGGGGGTAGGTGGACGGCAGGGAAAATTAAAATGATGAAGGGTCCAGGAAATAGAATGAATATATATAGCATAGAACAGTGTTTTCTCCCCTTGTTTTTTTCACTCCAAGGGATGAAGGAAAGAAGAGGGAGGTGTTATCTTATGGCTCTTATGGGAAGATTATATCTTGTGTCCTACCATTTCACATTCCTGACTTAACCGCTAAAAGGCACTGGGACAATGTTGGGCAGTGGACACAGTGGCTTCGGGGTAACTGATTCTGAGGTTCAAAAAGGAGAAATTACTGGATTTGTTCTTTCCCTGTAGCTCTTCTGCCAACCCCTGTGTCTACTCCATCATCAGCATTATCATCGTTAGCACTTACTTAGTGCCACACCCTGTTACAAAGGTTTCCAGATGGGAAACCGATTATACAAAGGTTGAGTGATTGCCTAAGGACACATAGCTATTAAGTGTCTTGTTCCTGATTTTAGGAGGAAAGCAGTTTTTCATTAAGTATGATGTTAGCTCTACATATTTATTGCTGCCCTTTTTACCAGGTTAAGTTCCTTTACATTCCTGGTTTGCTGACAGTTTTTATCAGGATGAGACTTTGGATTTGAGCAACTGCTTTTTCTGCATGTATTGAGATGATCATATGGTTTTTCTTTATCAGTCTGTTAATATGGAGAATTATGTTAAATTTTTAATGTTATGTTAAGCCATCATTAGGTCATGATATATTAGCCTTTTAACGTATTGTTGGATTCCATTTGTTAACTTTGTTAAGAAGTTTTGCATCGGGGCGCCTGGGTGGCTGAGTGGGTTAAAGCCTCTGCCTTCAGCTCAGGTCATGATCCCGGGGTCCTGGGATCAAGCCCCACATAGGGCTTTCCTGGGATCAAGCCCCGAATTGGGCTCTCTGCTCAGCAGGGAGCCTGCTTCCCTCTCTCTCTGCCTGCCTCTCTGCCTACTTGTGATCTCTGTCTGTCAAATAAATTTTAAAAAAAAAATCTTTAAAAAAAAAAAGTTTTGCATCTATTTTCCTGAGTGATACACATCTGTAGTTTTCTTGTGCATCTCTGCCCTTTCTCTGCAAACTGCATGAAGTTGTCCTTCAGCTCAATGATGTTTTGAATGATTTGGGGGTTTTTGTCTAGCCTTCTTTTTCCTCTCTCTGTTTCATATTGGATCCTTTCTGTTGATAAGTCTTCAAATATACTAATCTTTTGTTCTATAATGTTAAGTCAGCTATTAATTTCATCCAGTGTATTTTGCATCTCAAATATGTATTTTTTCATCTTCAGAAATGGAATTGGGTCTTTTTAAATATTTTTCACATCTCCATATAATATGCTCAATCTTTACTTACTGTTTTGAAAATATGGAGTATAGTTATAACAATTATTTCAATGTTCTTATCTACTAGTTCTAGTATGTCTACTAGTCTACTAGTCTAGTATGTCTACTAGTCTAATAGTATTGTCTACTATGTCATTTATAGGGTCTATTTCTTTTGATTATTTTATCTCCTCATTATGAGTCATGCTTTCTCTTTGCATGGCTGTTAATTTTTTTTTTTTTAAGATTTTATTTATTTATTTGACAGACAGAGATCAAAAGTAAGTAGAGAGGCAGGCAGAGAGAGACAGGGAAACAGGCTCCCTGCCGAGCATGCGATGCAGGGCTCTATTCCAGGACACTGGGATCATGACCTGAGCCAAAGGCAGAGGCTTTAACCCACTGAGCTACCCAGGCACCCCTGGCTGCTAATCTTTTACTGGATGCTAACCACTGTGAATTTTACTTTAGGGTGCTGGATATTTTTGTATTCATATATATACTCTTGATCTTTGTTTTGGGATACAGTTAACTTACTTGGAAACAGTTTGATCTGTGAGAGGCTTGCTTTTTTACTTTCTTAAGCAGGACAAGAAGAGCCTTATCTAACTGTTCCATAAAATTAAATTCATCTTGAGTATAGCTTTTTTTTTAAGATTACTTATTTATGGACGCCTGGGTGGCTCAGTGGGTTAAGCCCCTGCCTTCGGCTCAGGTCCTGATCTCAGGGTCCTGGGATCTAGTCCCGCATCGGGCTCTCCGCTCGGCAGGGAGCCTGCTTCTCCCCTCCCCTCTCTGCCTGCCTCTCTGCCTGCTTGTGATCTCTGTCTGTCAAATAAATAAATAAAATCTTTAAAAAAAAAAAAAAAGATTACTTATTTATTTGACATAGAGATCACAAATAGGCAGAGAAGCAGGCAGAGAGAGGGGGAAGCAGGCTCCCTGCTGAGCAGAGAGCCTGATGCGGGGCTTGATCCCAGGACCCTGATATCATGACCTGAGCTGGAGGCAGAGGCTTAACCCAACTGAGCTACCCAGGCGCCCCTAGAGTGTAACTTTGTACTGTGTGTTACTTTTATTGGTCTTCTCTTGGCATTAGATTTATTGAAGTGTTGTGAAATTTTGGTTTGCAAACTAAATTTTAATAGTTTTCTTCCCTACCCTTTGTTATCACCCTTGCTGTTTAACCAATTTACGATTGTCTCCAACCTGATTCCTAGATGCCTCCTAGTTAAGGACAGGTCTTATAATGACATTTCTTTTTTTTTTTTTAAGATTTTATTTATTTATTTGACAGAGAGAAAGAGATCACAAGTAGACAGAGAGACAGGCAGAGGCGGAGGGGGAAAGCAGGCCCTGCTGAACAGAGAGCTTGACGACGCAGGGCTCGATCCCAGGATCATGAGATCATGACCCGAGCTGAAGGCAGAGGCTTAACCCACTGAGCCACCCAGGCGCCCCTTATAATGATATTTCTGTTCCATATTGATATTGTCTTAACCCAACGCCTGGATTCAAATTATGAACCTCAGTCTGGCTCTTGTTTTGAATGCACAATCTGTAAGGTCCTCTTACTATGGGAAGGATTACTTGCCACCGCCTGCTGCCAGACTTGGGACTTACCAACCCTGGCATCAGCCTTACTCATTACTTTATATTTATTTCCCTTTTTAGAACCATAAAGATTTGTCTTTGAACCCGCTATGTCTCTTTTTCTCCTACCATTTTATTATTAAAAATTTCAGACATAGAGAAAACTTGAAAAAATTATACCATGAATACATATATGCCCATCACTTAGGTTCTACAATCAATATTTTGCTATAGAGTCTTTATTTCATATTTGTCCATCTTATTTCTTGATCACTTCAAAGTAAGTTGTTACTCTTCCCATAAACACAAAAGCATTGCATATTATTAGCTGGAACTCAACATTTGGATGTTTTGTTTTGTTTGTGGGGAGGGAGAAGGAAAGGGAGAGAGGGGCAGAGGGAAGAGGAAAGAGAGCCCAATGCAGAGCTCCATCTCATGACCCTGAGATTATGATGTGAGCTGAAACCAAGAGTCAGATGGTTAACCGACTGAACTACCTAGGTGTCCCTCAACATTTTTGTTTATAGTTCCTTTTTTTTCTTTCGAAGTAATATTTACACACAATGAAATATACAAGTCTTCAGTGTTATCAAATGCATCATCTATACTCGAACCTCTTCACAAGATACGCAACATGACCATCACCAGAGAAAGTTTCCTCATGCCATTTCCTGGTCAGTCCGTACCCCTCTACCTCCCAGATTGCAACCATTGCTCTGTTTTTTATTTCTACTATGGATTAGTTTTGCCTGCTTTTAAATTCTATATTATAGAATCATAGAGCATCTACTCCTTTGTGTAAGACTTCTTTTGCTCAGCATGTTGTTTTTGAGATTTGTCCATGTGGCTCTAGCAATAATTTATTCCTTCTCATTGCTGAGTACTGCTGTTCCTTTGTTTCAATACACCACGGTTGGTTTGCTCATTTCCATGGGGTCTTTTTGATTTCTCTGTTTATTTTTTATCCACCACTGCTAAGTGTCTGGAGAGAAGAGAGTACATCAGAGTATGAATGCCATCTTATTAATTTTAAATTACTTTTTTTTAATTGACTGAACTTAGCTGCTTTCTAACTTGATAATGAATTGAGTTGGGTCCCTTTCATTTTCCTTCTAATCTGTTCAGTGTGTGTTTTCACAGTTTTACCTGAAATTTAAAAGTAGAAAACATGTTATATAAATGAAGTGCTATATTTGGTGTTTACATAAAAGTTCTCCTGGCCCATAAATAATATCAGATAGTCTGCATGTTAAATGTGAATTTGCTTTTACATCATGTAAAAAGTTCACTAACTCTTATCATGTTTTTTCTGTCATATTAAGTACAATTTATCTGTAATGATTGTACTACTTTGTTATCACCGATAATATTAAAATAGACCTCTTTATTTCAGGAGTATGTCAATTTAGCCAGCTGAACAATATATTGCATGGGGCCTCTCATCTGTCACTTCTAAATTAATTCTGTAATATAATGTAAACTGAATAAATTAATCTCTTTTTGTGGTACTTGTGTTAAGAGGAATAACTAATGAAGCCCAACATATTTCCCATATAACAAAGTTTCAACATTTGCTAGAATTATGTTTTATTTTTATTTTTCTTCAGGTTTGGTTGGGATGTTCCAGTAATTTTGAGAAATTCAGAAGAGACCCAGTTCAACACAAGAGTTTTCAAAAAGCAAATGAGACAAGTCAAGAATCCTTTTGGCTTAGAGATCACCAATCCATCTACAGCTTCAATTACAAGTAGGTGGCTATTTTCCAAAGATCTTTTTCTTTCTATGCCTCTTTCTTAGCATTTTTCTTCCTATATTGCTTTCTCTTCATTAGACTTAACAAGTATATATTGAGCACCTATTTTATTCTGGGCGCTGTACAACATAGTACTTTGTACCATAGTTACAAAGACTAATAATTCACCAAACTTGCTCCTCAGGAACTTATCAACTAGCAAACAGAGGCATTCATGTGGGAAGAATCAAGTATCTTAACTGTTAATGAGAAAAGTTTGTTAGGACACTGCCGTTTTCATGGGTCTTGAGGGCAGTGAGAAATGTATGGATTGTATAGCATAAACAGTTACTGTAAGGTTGCTAACCTTCTCAAGAACAAGTGTTTTTTTTTTAATCTTTGTAATTTATTTTATTTTATTTATTTATTTATTTTATTTAAACATATAATGTAACCCCACCACCCTCTCCCAACCCCTCTCTCCCTCAGTTTGTTTTATGACATTAAGAGTCTCTTTTGGTTTGTCTCCATCACGATCCCATCTTGTTTCATTTTTTCTTTTCCTACCACCTTAACCCCCACCCCCGTTGCATCTCCACTTCCTCATATCAGGGAGATCATGTGATAGTTGTCTTTCTCCAGTGGACTTATTTCGCTAAGCATAATATGCTCTAGTTCCATCCATGTCGCAAATGGTAAGATTTCATTTCTTTTGATGGCTGCATAGTATTCCATTGTATATATATACCACCTCTTCTTTATCCATTCATCTGTTGATGGACATCTAGGTTCTTTCCATAACTTGGCTATTGTGGACATTGCTGCTATAAACATTCGGGTACATGTGCCCCTTTGGATCACGGCGTTTGTATCTTTAGGGTAAATACCCAGTAGTGCAATTGCTGGGTCATAAGGTAGCTCTATTTTCAATTTTTTGAGGAACCTCCATGCTGTTTTCCAGAGTGGTTGCACCAGCTTACATTCCCACCAACAGTGTAGGAGGGTTCCCCTTTCTCCACATCCTCGCCAGCATCTGTCATTTCCTGACTTGTTCATTTTAGCCATTCTGACTGGTGTGAGGTGGTATCTCATTGTGGTTTTGATTTGTATTTCCCTGATGCCCAGTGATGTGGAGCACTTTTTCATGTGTCTGTTGGCCATCTGGATGTCTTCTTTGCAGAAATGTCTGTTCATGTCCTCTGCCCATTTCTTGATTGGATTATTTATTCTTTGGGTGTTGAGTTTGCTGAGCTCTTTATAGATTTTGGATACTAGCCCTTTATCTGATATGTCATTTGCAAATATCTTCTCCCACTCTGTCAGTTGTCTTTTGGTTTTGTTGACTGTTTCCTTCGCTGTCCAAAAGCTTTTGATCTTGATGAAGTCCCAATAGTTCATTTTTTCCCTTGCTTCCTTTGCCTTTGGCATTGTTCCTAGGAAGAAGTTGCTGCGGCTGAGGTCGAAGAGGTTGCTGCCTGTGAAGAACAAGTGTTTTAAATCTGAGATCATGGTATTTTGGGTCTAAGTTATCTTAGTATAAGATGTTATTTTGGGAGATGGTAATAATAGATGATAGTTGCTTGTTTCTGTGCTTACTTGGAAAAATAAATTGTCTGCAAGGCTATCTAGGAACCACTAGAGTGAGGGAAAGAGAGGGAGAAAGGAAGGGAAGAAAGAAATGATTAAGTTCGGGCATATTCAGGAAAAGCCTCATTAAAGAATGTGCTGATTCTGTCTTATTTATTTATTTATTTACTTATTTTTGAGTAGAGTCTTGAAAGATAAGTAGGTGTTTATCACATGGGGTTGGGAGATATTCTAGGTAGAGAGAGAAGCAATAAGGAAGCACCCATACAGAAACAGAATAAGACAGTAGAGAAACAATAAGTAGTTTGTTGTGGATAAAACACAGAGTTGAGCAGGTAAGAGAAAGGAGTGGGGGAAGACAGGTTCTTCACAGGGGTCCTCCATAAACAGATCCTATTACCAGGATAAAGAATACAGGAGGAGCAGCAGGTTTTGGAAGAAAGGTAATGACTGCAGTTTTGAACTTCTGGACTTAGAAATGCTTTTGTAGCAGATAAGTAGAGACACAGAGTGGGAAGTTCTAGGTATAGTTCTGTGGCTCTACAAAGATTCTTGGGCTGAGACTATATCACTCTTTATACTTGGTCAGATTTCTGGAGTCTTAAAAACAACCCCAAACTTTCTCAGCGTTTTATCATATTGTAACTACTGCCTTCTTCCTCTTCTCTTCACAGTCATGCTTTTCAAAAGCAGGTTGCATCTGCCTTCTTCCCTTAGCCTGCTTTACTTTCACTCCTCAAATCAGTGCAGTCTGGTTTTTCTCTGTGCTCCTGTGCTGAAATGGCTTTCCCCAAGATCACCGATCCCTACTTCTGCCTCCCTACCCTGACCCTCAGGCTTTGTAGGCCTGAGTTAACACTATCTCTGCAGTTTAATAGAGTTGCCCAACCCTTCCTTCTTGATAGCCTGCTCCCTTGGCTTCTGTGACTCTTGTGTAGTCACCTTTCTGTCTCTAACTTCCAGAATCACGTCAAAAATCAGTGTATTGGGTGACTCAGTTGGTTAAGCATCTGACTCTTGATTTTGGCTCAGGTCATGATCTCAGGGTCCTGAGATCGAGCCCTGAGTCGGACTCTATGCTCAGCAGGGAATCTGCTAGAGACTTTCCTTCTCTCTTTCCCTCTGCCCTCCCCCCGCTCACGTGTGCTCTATAAATACATACATACGCACATACATACATAAAATCTTTAAAAACATCAGCGTTCTTACTCAATAGGACTTATCAACCTTAAGTAAATACTGATTCATAATGAAGAAGTACAAAATTTCTTATTCTTCTTTAGCTGTAAATACTATATTATTACCCTATGAATTGAAGAGAACTAAGGACCTCTTTTTTCGCCCTCTAATTCCCCCTCTAATGGTAGATAAGGGGTTCGTTCTGACATTTTTCACTTAGGAAGACCAAATTTCAAGATCTGATGAGAAAATTATCCTATTTAGAAAACATGCCTAATTAAAATGTAGAGAACAGTGGTAGTTTGGTGACCTCTGACCTCCATGGTCAGGCACTTGCACCTGCTGCCATGTCACACCAGGATCTTGAGTAGGACTGCCCATACAAAAAGCTGCCAATAGAAAGCTGTCCTTCCTGCTACATAGTTCCACAAGCTGGGAAATGCTGAAAAAATAAGAACTGATAAATTATGAGCCAACAAACACAGGATACTTGTGAGGTAGAAAGTACGAGGAAATCTGCCAATCTTCCTTGTAGGCAGAAATAGTATCAAACCCCCACACCCCGCCCTGCCCCTCTATAAATGGTAGAAACAAATGAAAAGATATCTATTAAGTAGAAGATCTCTCAGCTGTGCACAAAAAAAATTTTTTAATGTGTGGATTTATAGCATGCTTATTGAAGCATAATTTTTAAAAAAATTTTTTTAAAGATTTTATTCATTTATTTGACAGAGATCACAAGTAGGCAGAGAAGCAGGCAGAGAGAGAGGAGGAGGCAGGCTCCCTGCTGAGCAGAGAGCCTGATGCAGGTCTTGATCCGAGGACCCTGAGAGCATGACCTGAGCTGAAGGCAGAGGCTTTAACCCACTGAGCCACCCAGGCGCCCCTGAAGTATTTTAATTTTTAAAATACTGGTGCTGGGGTGCCTTGGGTGGCTCAGTCAGTTAGGCATCTGCTTTCAGTTCAGTTCATGCTCTCAGGGTCCTGGGATAAGCTCCGTGTTGGGCTCCCTGCTCAGCGGGAGGCTCTCCCACTGTCCCCACCCACCCACCTCATGTTCTCTCTCTCTCAAATAAATAAAATCTTTTAAAAAAATAAAATGACCAGAGCCTATCATTCATTATCTGTCTTCTTTGGGTAAATAAGGAGAAGGAATTTGGTGGGAATTATGTTTTGCAGAATAAAATTCATTTGTTTAAATTGTGGAACAGAGGATATCATTAAAGATGTCTAACCAGGCCATTAAAATAATATTCTGAGCAATAGTTGTAACATATTAAAAGGTTATTTCATTTGGTGTTCAGATAGTTTAAAACTCCAGGTCTTTTTTCACCACTGTTCCCAAGGTGCTTGGCATGTAGGGAGGGAAGGGGAATACCTGGAGATCTGATTTACTTGAAAATGAACAAGAGAATCAGTTTTAATCTTAGTCCTCTGGTTCTCTTTAGCATGGGTGGCTTGTTGGGATTTCTTTTGTTGTTATGTGATGATACCGGATTTGGATTTATGATATTTCCATGTCCCCAGTGTAAGAATGAAATGTAATGAAATTGAAAGAAGGTATTCAGGGTTTGCTAGTTGAGTTTAATTCCTTTGGGTCAGAAATTCTCCTGTCCCTGTGACAGCTTCCTCATATTTTGGCTCATTCACCCTGGTGAGACCTAACAAAGGTGAAAGGGTTAGACAAAATGACACACATAGCATTTTCAGAGGAATTTGTGAACCTCTATTCTCTATGATGTAAAACTTTCATCTCCCAATACTCCAGATTTATTATCCTCATGCATGATCACCTGTACACTAGTTCTTTCTCAGGGATTCTCCTTAAGAAAGTCTGTGGCTTTTCTGCTCTGTTGTTTCTTCTTTTTTTAATGCCTCAACTCATTGACTCTAGTCCTTATTTTTTGCAGTTTTTTGCAAGGCTATCTCATATGCTGGGCTATGTTTGCCCATTACAACTAGGCATGTAAGGGCAAGTTGAAGGAAATCATCCCTGTGCTGCTTTAGTTAGCTTTGATTCTGACTTTTCTGGTTTAAGGCTGTGTGTTCCAAGTCTGCTGTTCCTGTCGATCTGAGATGGCATTGTGTTTGCACGGGATCTTAGAAGACTGAGAAAATAAAGGAATGAGAACTATCTGCAGAAGAAGTGGGAAAAACAAAAGGGGGGATTTGAGCTGTCATCAGTTAGTGTAAATCAGTACATTCTCTTTTCAGTCTATGTCATGGACAAGTGTAGGAGAGATTGTGGAGAGTAGAAATTACAGATTGTATTCTCCCTTCTCATTAACTAAATATTAATATTAATCAATTATTAATATTATTAATAATTAATTATTAAATCATCAAATAATTAATTAAATATTAAATAATTAATAATATTTAATATTAATATTGACTTAATATTAATTTCAGAGACATACCTGTTGAAATCTGATTAGTATCCAGTTGTCAGTAGTCTCTGACACTCTCCCCACTTTAGTCACGTATATGCAGTCTGTAAATAAGCCTTTCATGCAGCTCTGAATCTCTAGAACTCTGATGCTTTTTACAGAGCAAATAAACTGGGTAGTTTTATACGTTTTAGGGCTTATCCTTCCATGGATCATTTTTAGTGTAAACAATCCTCTTTTTTAGTGTAAACAATCCCCTCCTGTGAGATTAACAGGAATATGCTATATCTTGTCTCCATCTTGCTTTTTCCATTTGTCTATATTCTGAAGATCATCCCACTGTAGTATATGCAGGTATTTTGCCATGGCTCAGTTCTTTTTTAAGAGCTCCATAATACTTCATTATAGAATGTTCTACATTTTATTCATTTAATCCCCTACCGTTGGACATTTTGGTGCATCCCAGAATTTTGATATAACTAGAGCTCCATGCATAACATCTTTTCACATTTACACATTTCTGCCAAGAATATTAAGAAATTGTTTTCTGGGGGCGCCTGGGTGGCTCAGTGGGTTAAAGCCTCTGCCTTCGGCTCAGGTCATGATCTCAGGGTCCTGGGATCAAGCCCCACATCAGGCTCTCAGCTCAGCTGCAAGCCTGCTTCCCTTCCTCTCTCTCTGCCTGCCTCTCTGCCTACTTATGATCTCTGTCTGTCAAATAAATAAATAAAATCTTTAAAAAAAAAAAAAAAGAAATTGTTTTCTGGCTTCCTTTTTTTCTTTGTCCACTTTCTTTTTTTTTTTTTTTAAGACTTTATTTATCTACTTGACAGAGAGAGAGATCACAGGTAGGCAGAGAGGCAGGAAGCAGGTTCCCTGCTGAGCAGAGAGCCCGATGTGGGACTCGATCCCAGGACCCCGTAATCATGACCCAAGCTGAAGGCAGAGGCTCAACCCACTGAGCCACCCAGGCGCCCCTCCACTTTCTTTTATATGCCTTTTCTGTTTCTCCCTTTCATATCTACTTCAGCTTTTTTTCCTTCCCTCATGTTGCATGGTTCTGTGGCGACATAGAGAAAAGGATATATGATTTTTAATATGTATACTAATTTTAAATATATAAGCACAGTTATGTAGCATAATATAAATAATATATATGAACATGACATTAATATGTTTTGATATGTAATGTATAAATTGATATAATAATTATATATTAAATGTATATAAATATATTTAAATTTGTACTGATTGGGTATTTTTCTTTGGCTATTTAAGAGCTAATTGACAAATAATAGCTAATTAAATTTTCCATTCTTGAATACTACCTGATGATTAGAATCATTAAAACTTTGAAATCAAATTCTGTTCCAATTACCTATGCAATGTTCCTGCCAGTTAAAAGTTTTGCTTAACTATGATTGAAAGTTATCCTATGTTGCTGCTGCTACACATACTCCAGATCTGAAAGTCTGCTTATGTACTACTAACTATGGGGAAGAAAAGTAAAAACTAAATTTTTGGTATCTACTTGTGTTTGTGTATATCCTTCTAAAACATACTCTTGATCATTTCATTTTCTTTTTAAAAAAAATTTTTTTTATTTTATTTTTTTAAAGATTTTATTTTATTTATTTGACAGACAGAGATCACAAGTAGGCAGAGAGGCAGGCAGAGAGAGAGAGAGGAGGAAGCAGGCTCCCTGCTAAGCAGAGAGCCCGATGCAGGGCTTGATCCCAGGACCCCGGGATCATGACCTGAGTTGAAGGCAGAGGCTTTAACCCACTGAGCCACCCAGGCGTCCCGATCATTTCATTTTCTTAAGGGATAATTTATATATATATATATTTTTTAAAGATTTATTTATTTATTTTACAGAGAGAGAGAGTGAGTGCAGAGGGTAGTGGCAGAGGGAGGAGGAGAGAGAGAATCTCAAGCAGACTCCCCACTGAGTGCAGAGCCCAATTCAGGGCTCCATCCCACCACCCTGAGATCATGACCTGAGCCAAAATCAAGAGTCAGACACCCAACTGGATTGAACCACCCACTGATCACCTTTTTAAAACCACACAGTGTATCCATCAGAATTCCTATTAACAGGGAACAGAAATAACTCCAGTCAAAGGGTACTGGGTAGCTTACAGAATTGCAGATAGGTTTGGAGACCCAGAATCAGAGACCAAGGCTATTCAGCAAGGACCAATGCCCCAGACCGTGTACTTTTGGTCTTGCAAGTCCACAACTGCCACTGAGCACCAGATGCTACAGTTTGCACTGCCAGCAGTATAAGACCCTAGATATTGCTGCCCTTGAACTTGATATTCCTGCAACTGCCATGAGCAAGGGGAAAAAAATCATATGGGTGGTAATAGTACGTCCTATGTGAGTGTTTAATAAATAGGTAAAATAGTCTTATAATTTGTATGCCCACTTATAATTTATTTTTGCAGTTAATCAGGTTTATTCAAATTGTAATATATTTTATTATGCTGAAAGCAAATAAATGAACAAGGGCATTGCTACTAAGCCCTTCATGTTTTGGAATCCCTACTCTTTCCTTAGGATGTTTTGCATATCATGTGGGACATTAACTGTGTGACAAGAGTATAGATGTCGGGGCACCTGGGTGGCTCAGTTAGGTGACTTCCTTCGGCTTAGGTCATGATCCTGGAGTCCTGGGATTGAGTCCCGCATCGGGCTCCCTCTCATGCTCTCTCATTCTCTCTCTCAAGTAAATAAATAAAATCTTAAAAAGAAGAAAAGTATAAATGTTGTCAGTGTGTATATTAATATTAGTAAGCCCTGATTTCTTTTTCATATTTTTTCTACTCCTGTGATCATCTGAGGACCCCATGAGTTATGTGTATCCACTTTCAGAGACAGTCCTGCTCTGTGTCTTACAGTTACAAGGTTGTGCATATCCATGTTTGGAGACAGTGCTCCTATTTCTTGTAGTTAGGGTTATATATGCTGTTAGAGTGGTAGGTTATCAATGGTGAACTATATTTCAGTTTTTATGGTTTTTTGTTTTGTTCTGTTTTTTTTGTTTTTTTTATTTGACAGAGAGAGAGAGGAAGAGATCACAAGTAGGCAGAGAGGCAGGCAGAGGGGGAGGGGGAAGCAGGTTTCCTACTGAGCAAAAAGCCCGATGAGGGGCTCAATCCCAGGACCCTGAGATCAGGACCTGAGCCGAAGGCAGAGGCTTAACCCACTGAGCCACCCAGGCACCCCTATATTTCAGTTTTTAAACTCTATGTGGGAGAAGCCTCTGAGTCCCAGCCAAATAATTAACTTGATGATTTCCATGTATAAATGTACAAACAAGAGTTTACTGATCATGCTTCAAAATTGTGTATAGATGTTGAGGTTTTTCTGTTACTTGTTTAAGGACCAGTTCCTTCATTTACAGGCAAGTGCTCTTTAATGAGTTGCTTGAACTGCCATCAGCTAGTCCAGCTATTGAAAGGAAGCTTTTGTCATTCACTGTGTATAATTGTATGAGAAACTACATTCGGTAATTTTCTTCTCTTTGTCTTCTTTGTTTTCTACAGCTGGCATAACTTTGACCATAGACTGCCTTGAAGATAGCCTCTTGACATGCTACTGGGGGTGCAGTGTCCAAAAACTATATGAAGCTCTGAAGAAGCACTTTCATTGCTTCCGAATAAGCACCCCCCAAGCCCTGGAAGATGCTCTGTATAGTGAATATCTCTATCAAGAGCAGTATTTGTATCCTTTTATCTGATACATCCGTTAACCAATGAAAATCTCAGACATAAGACTTTTTTTTTTTTTTTTAAAGATTTTATTTATTTATTTGATAGACAGAAATCACAAGTAGGCAGAGAGGCAGAGAGAGAGGAGGAAGCAGGCTGTCCGCAGAGCAGAGAGCCCGATGCGGGGCTCGATCCCACGACCCCGGGATCATGACCTGAGCCGAAGGCAGCGGCTTTAACCCACTGAGCCACCCAGGTGCCCCGACATAAGACTTTTTAATGGAGAAAGTATTCGCTCAGTTATTATTGATCACTTTTTTTGTATTATTGTATTTTGGGTTACAGTGGTAATTTACCTTTACATTTTCAAAAAGTATTAAGAAGGACAGCAAAGAAGAAATATATTGCCAGTTACCAAGAGATACTAAAATTGAAGACTTTGGTACAGTGCCCAGATCTCGCTATCCATTGGTAGCACTGTTGACCCTAGCTGATGAGGATGACCGAGAAATTTATGACATTGTAAGTAACTTTAAAATTCTGGAAGCATTCCTTTAAGTGATTTGAATGATGGGTCATAATTATTTGGTGAATAGAAAAAGTTTTATTTTAATTTCTGAGGCTATATGTTTGGCCCAGACACATTTTTCTTGAAGAAGGAATACCTGAGAAGTACAGGTGTATGATTTTTTTAAAGATTTTATTTATTTATTAGACAGACAAAAACCACAAGTAGGCAGAGAGGCGGGCAGAGAGAGGAGGAATTAGGCTCCCCGCTGAGCAGAGAGCCTGATGAGGGGCTCCATCCCAGGACCCTGGGATCATGACCCGAGCCAAAGGCAGAGGCCTTAACCCACTGAGCCACCCGGGTGCCCCCAGGTGTATGATTTTTATACATGTAATAGCTCCATCAGAGTATGACTTTGTTAGACGTATTATTTATATATAAGTATGTACATATTTATATATATAATATAAGAATAGGATATTATTTAGAAAACAAAAGGCATATTATAGTTGAATTTATTATTCTGTATTCTGTCATTTTTGCTAGATAGAAAAAAGTCTCTTGAGGGGCGCCTGGGTGGCTCAGTGGGTTAAAGCCTCTGCCTTTGGCTCAGGTCCTGATCCCAGGGTCCTGGGATTGAGCCCTGAATTGGGCTCTCTGCTCAGCAGGGAGCCTGCTTCCTCCTCTGTCTCTCTGCTTGCCTCTCTCTGCCTGCTTGTGATCTCTGTCTGTCAAATAAATAAATAAAATCTTTAAAAAAAAAAAAGTATCTTGGGAAGCATGTTTATTCTTAGCATTTTTAGCACCGAATGAATAAGGCTTGTAATCATCTGAAGTACTCAGTTTTAAGACCATCTTCCCTCATTTCTCTAAATGGTTGCAAGTCACCTTGTTTCCATCATAGCCCCTGCTGCACCTACATCTTCTATGTACTCGATCCTTTGTATTTTCAGTAATTATAGTGATCTCCTTTTCTCATTATGTGCTCATTACTTCTTTAGTTAGTAGTTTGTCTCTATTAGTAAGATAAAAGCATCTTAGGGATCTAAGAGGACCTGAGCCCTGACGTTCCTGGGTATGGTAGACAGTTATACATGAAATAAACTTTTGGTAAAACCATTTCATGGTAGGAATGCCATTATACCCAATTTACTACTTTTCTGAAGTGCATGGTATTGATATGCTCATTAATAAAGATATGGTAACATTTTTATGATACTTTGTAACATATACAGTATACTGGCTAGCGTTAGCTTATTTATTTCTTCCAGCAACCTTGTGTGTTAGGGCAAATACTCTTCTTAGAAAGACTGAAATGGGAGTCTGAAGAAAACTCTCATTCAGGAAGAGATGGAACCAGTAAGCCTCTGCAGTCCTATGCCAGCACTTTCAGGAAAAAAAAAAAATTAAAGGAATATCTCCTCAAAACAAATGTACATTTTCTTGCATTTGGAAAGTGCAGACCCTTATTGAGAAATCTGGACCCTGCTTATACACAGTTTGGGGTTTTAATCTTACCAAACTGAAGTTCCAGTGAACTGAAGTCAATTTGTTTTTTCTAAGTAAGTCATACTAAAGGCAGTATATTTCCAGAAACTAACACAGTGCCTGGAACACAGAAGTTGCTCAATAAATGTGATAAGTGAAAACAACAACAACAACAGAAAACAACCCAGTCATACCAAGCAATGTTAGTGAGCCTCATAGAGCTTGACAGCAAGTCAGTTACTTGTGCATGAGGAGCCCATATGAGAGATCTGGTTTCCTTCCCCTCCTCCCCTCTTCCCCTTCACCCTGTTCAGTTGAGGATAGGTAAGAACTGTTAGGTTGGTGTTTCATATTTCCAGCCTCTGTTCATTACCCAGCCTACCCTAGCAAGGTAACTCTTCTGTCACCACCATGTCACCCGTGTCTTCTAAGCTCTTTTCTTCCTCTCATTCAAAACAGAAAGGGTCAGATCTGTCACCTTCCTCCCAGCTTCCCCTCTTAGCTTCTTTCCCCCTCACTGAGGGTGATGGCTATCTCTTTGAGGTACTCCGAGTCTTCTTTGTTTTCTAACTTTCTTCCTCAGTCTAAACAGCAGGGTGTATGTGTTAAAATATATATAACATAAAATTTACCATTTTAACCACTTTCCAGTGTATAAGTCAATGGCATTACAAACAGGGAAAGATTTGCTCTCAGCCCCCCATCCAACTGGAATGAAGACAATGTGGCCTAGCTGAACCTGTGGGAGGCGCAATCCCACAGGGGAGCTGGGGCAGTGGGCCCTCGAGGGTTAATAGGCATTTTCTCTTTTCCTTTTGGAGTCTCCTTCTCTGGGTCTTTTCTTCTCATCAGCACATGCCCTTCCTTTTTTCCTGTTAATCTTGCTTCTCTATCTCTTATCACATCCATCTTATCTATCTTCATCTATCATCATCTATCTATCTTCATCCATCTCTTATCTATCTCCATCTCTTATCGGATTGGGCCTAATATTGGAACTATAGCATATTTGTTAGCATAGTTTGTATTAATGTTCTCTTTCTTAATTTTAAAAGCAAACTGAGCACTTGGTTTATCACTATTTTATCTGGGGATCAGAGTCTAAATCTAAAGAAAAAAAATTAAGCTCTACCATTCCTGTTGTAACAGTAAAAATTATGTTTTGATAGTGTAGTCAGTTTTTTATTTTAGGTAGAAGCAGGGGTTATTATTGCAATATTTTGATTTTGACTTTTTTTTCATTTTTATTCAATTATATTTTCTCTGTTACTCATATAATACATGTTTGTGGCAGGAAATAGAATTAGAAAATCTAGATAAGCCAAAAGGAAAAAAGCATAATCACCTCTATTCTTTTTTTTAATTTTATTTTTATTTAAACATATAATGTAACCCCACCACCCTACCTCTATTCTTTCATTCAGAGTTAACCACTGTCAATATTTGCATCTTTGCAGACCTTTATAATATGTAATTTTTAAACAAAAACAGGGTTAAAGTATATGTACTATTTTCTGACCTGTTTTCATTTAGTGTATTTGAGCATCTTTTCCATATCAAATATGAATGCTTGGGAAGTACAGATGTATGATTTTTATACATGTAACAGCTCCTTCAGAGTATAACTCTGTTAGACATTATATTTATATATATATGTTGCATATATATGTATATATATATACCTACAGCTATATATATATTTATAACTATCATGATAGTAGCTTCTGAAGCTTTTAATATTAAATCGAATGACAGGATTATTTGTGTGAGGTGATGATATTACTGTCTTCTACCAGTTCTGTCATTTTGGTTCAATATTACAACTTCTGAAGCGATTGCCAAATTATTAAATCTCTATGAAGCTGTAAAGAATATTATATGTTTACAACCATAGTAGGATTCTTTCTTTAAACTCTTCATTTGGGCATAATTTTAGAAACTTGCAAAAATAGAAAACCGGAAGAACACCCCTATACCTTTTACCCAAATCTCCTGTTGTTCATTGTTGACATTTGCCAGATTGGCACTATTATTTGCCCGTGTGTGTGTGTGTGTATTTTTTTAAATGAATCAAGAATAAGTTGTATGCCTGATTCTTTATCGCTAAATACCTTTTGTGTATTTCCTAATAATAGGAATGTTCTCTTATATAAACACAATATAGTTATCAACTTTATAAATCTAACATTGATAAAATATTTTATCCTATCTATGACCTGTATTCCAATATGTCAGTGAATGTATCGGTGTTCTTTACAGCATGTTTCCTCCTCCAGTACAGGTTCTAGCATAGAGTCAGATAGTCTACTTGTCATGTATCTTTAGCCTCCTTTAATCTAGAACATTTTCACAGCCTGTGTTTGTCTTTTACGATATTAACATTTTTGAAGAATACAAGTCACGTACACCCTTTTTATAAAATAGTATAGTTCCCATTTTGTTTGTCCGATGTTTCATCATGATCGGATCAGAGTTGTGCATTTTCAGCTAGTCTACTTAGCATGGGTGATGCTGTGGGCTTTTCAGGGCGTCACCTTTGGAGGCATGTGCAGTTCTTTCCTCTCATTGGTGATGTTAATTTTGATCTCTCTGCAAGGGGTTGTCTCATTTCTCCTCTGCTGTATTTTTCCCCCTCCCTTACAAATGATAAGCAGTTGGGAGAGGACACTTTTAAGACCACACAAAATCCCAGTCTTTATGAAAATTTTCCCCCTGGATTTAATATCCATTGATAATTTTTTTTAAAGATTTTATGTATTTATTTGACAGAGAGAGCAAATAGGCAGAGAGGCAGGCAGAGGGGGAGGGGGAAGCAGGCCCCCCCCCCCCCTGGTGTGCAGAGAGCCTGATGCTGCGCATGAGCCCAGGACCCCAAGATCCATACCTGAGCCCAAGGCAGAGGCTTAACCCACTGAGCCACCCAGGTGCCCCTATCCATTAATAATTCTTTTTTTTTTTTAAAGGACTTTATTTATTCATTTGACAGAGATCACAAGTGGGCAGAAAGGCAGGCGGGGCGGGGGGGGGGGGGGGGCAGGCTCCCTGCTGGGCAGGGAGCCCAATGCCTGGCTCGATTCCAGGACTCTGGGATCATGACCTGAGCTGAAGGCAGAAGCTTTAACCCACTGAGCCACCCAGGCACCCCTCCATTGATAATTCTTAACAGATTTTATCTTTAACATGATGGTTGTAAGACGATCATTTTCCAATTCCAGCTCTCCATTTAGCCCTCAGTATTGTACTATAAGCAAGTACAAGTATTGTACTATAAACAGTATTGTACTATACTATAGTACAGTATCATATTATAACCATTTATTTCTTTATTTATTATCCATATGTCCTCATGAATTTCTTTTTCCCCCAGTGATTTGTAACTCGTTACTGAATTTAATTATTTTGATGTTCAACTGCCCTCTCCTTATCTTCTGCCCAAGGATTTATAACCAAATTCTGTGTCCATAAATTACTTGGATTAGTTCTCCTGTAAGTGAAAAAATTATATAAAGAGAAAATGTACTCAGATGTTGCTCTCATCCCTTCCCACAATGCCTTCTCTTTTTTGAAACGCTTTTACTTTTAACTAATCTCCACACCAACAAGGGGGTCAGGCTCACAACCCTGAGATCAAGAGTTGCATGCTCCACCCAGGCCAGGTGCCCCCCATTCTTATACACCCCAATTCTTGTAGATAACCAAGTTCATTGTTTTCTGGTTTATTCTTCCTGTTTCTTATTGTAATCATGAGAAAATACAGATGTATATGTTTCTTATTTTCTTTCTTACTCAAAGGTATCACACTTTTTATACTATACATGTTCTGGTTTTTTTTTTTTTTTTCACTTCATAATATCTCTGGAAATCAGTTCAGATCAGTTCATAGAGCTCTTCCTCACATTGTTTTCCTGTGGCTGCTTAGCACTGAATGGTATGTAGACGGTATCGATAGGTACCATAGCTATTTAGCCAATCTCCTGTAGCTGGACATTCAGGTAATTTCCAGTATTCTGCAGTAATAAATAATTTTGCACTGAATAACCTGTGCATATGTATTTTTATATTGTTGAGGTTGTATGGTTGAAGGGCAGATGTATGTCATTTTGATACATATTACCAAATTCCCCTTTATTGGGTTTATATCCTTGGAGTTATACCTTTTTTTCTTTTTTTATACATTTCCACCAGCAATATATGAAAGTGACTATTTCCCCATAGGCTATATTGGTAAACATTTGCAATATATTAATCCAATGAGTGAGAAATAATATCTCAGTGAAGTTGTAATTTGTATTTATCATATTATGAGTGAAATTGAACATCTCTGAATATGGCCAAGGACTATGTTTACAATTTTGTGTGAATTGTCTGTTCATGTCTTTTGTGCATTTTTTTTAAAGATTTTATTTATTTATTTGACAGACAGAGATCACAAGTAGGCAGAGAGGCAGGCAGAGAGAGAGAAAGCAGGCTTCCCGCAGAGCAGAGAGCCCGACACGGGTCTCGATCCCAGGACTCCATCCCAGGACTCCAGGATCACGAACCGGGCCGAAGGCAGAGGCTTTGACCCACTGAGCCACCCAGGCACCCCATCTTTTGCGCATTTTTAATAGGATTTTTGGTTACTTTTTTTCAATATTTAAAAGTTTTTCATAAATTAGGGATATTGTGACATTTTATTCCATTTCATCATATGTCTTTTGACTTTCCCTATGGGGCTTTTTGTCATACAAGCTTTAAATTTTTACACAGTCAAATGCATCTGCCTCTGGGATTCAGTCACAGTTAGAAAGTCTTCCCTTGAGGTGCCTGGGTGGCTCAGTGTGTTGGGCCTCTGCCTTTGGCTCAGGTCATGATCTCGGGGTCCTGGGATCAACCCCCTCATCAGGCTCTCTGCTCAGTGTGTTGGGCCTCTGCCTTTGGCTCAGGTCATGATCTCGGGGTCCTGGGATCAACCCCCTCATCAGGCTCTCTGCTCAGTGTGTTGGGCCTCTGCCTTTGGCTCAGGTCATGATCTCGAGGTCCTGGGACCAACCCCCTCATCAGGTTCTCTGCTCAGCGGGGAGCCTGCTTCCCCCTCTCTCTCTGCCTACCTCTCTGCCTATTTGTGATCTCTCTCTCTCTCTCTGTCAAATAAATAAATAAAATCTTAAAAAAAAAAAAAGAAAGTCTTTCCCTACACTGAGAGTAAAAAGGAATTCACATGTTTTCTCCTAGTGCTTGCATAGTTTTTATTTCTTATGCTTTTGGAATTTATTCTTCCATATGATTTGAGGAATGCATCTAATTTTATATTTTTCCAAATAGCTATCCAGTCCCAGTACTTTTTATAAAAAGACTGCCCAGTGATTTCAGATGGCACCTTTGTCATATTTGTATAGATAGTTGGGTCTGTTTCTGGACTGTTTGTTCTGGTCTAGCCACCTGTCTGTTCATGTGCCTGTACTATTTTAATTTTAGAGGCTTTGTACTATGTCTTAATATCTGACTGGGCTTGATCTTCCCCACAGCTTTGTTCCAGTATTTTTCTAGCTAATACGTATTCTTTTTCCTCATGAGAATCTTAGAGTCAACTCATATAACTCTATGAAAAAGCTCATTGGTATTTTTGTTGGGATCACATTAAGTTTGTAACTTTGAGTATAATTTAATATAACTGATAAAAATGTGTTCCATAACTGGTTACTCTTTAGTGACTATGATTTAAATCAATTATTGTAAGTTTTCCAATTTATCAACCTTTTACTTTTCTTTTACATACCTGTGAAATAATGTAAGGAGGTTAAGTACTGACTAGTGTTTAATTTTTATTTTAGATTTCCATGGTGTCAGTAATTCATATTCCTGATAAGACTTATAAACTTTCCTGTAGAATATTGTATCAATATTTACTCCTGGCTCAAGGTCAATTTCATGATCTTAAGGTAAGTACCCTGTTATCTTTTTATCTTATCTTATTCTTTTATCTGGAGAATTTCAAACAATGACCATGTATAAAGAGATAAAATTTTTCAGTTATCACAGAAACTAGCTGTTATTTGCTATTGGGTTTGCTAGCTCACAAATTTTTAGCAGCTTTTATGACTCCCAGACTTAAAGAGTAATTGTTTGGGTGCCTGGGTGGCTTAGTCATTTGGGCATCTGACTGTTGATTTCTGCTCAGGTCATGATCTTGGGGTGGTGGGATCAGGCCACGTCAGGCTCTGCACTCAGCACAGAGTCTGCTTCTCTCTCTCTCTCTCTCTTTCAAATAAGTAAATCAAATCTTAAAAAAAAAAAAAAAAAAAGAGTAATTGTCATTTGTGATTATCCTTAACCTTGTGTCTTTGATTTTCAGCAACTCTTCATGTCTGCAAATAATAATTCCCCTCCCTCCAGCAATTCATCTCCAGAAGAAAAAAGCAGAGAGCGCAGTTTGCTGGAAAAGGCCGGGCTGTCCGAGAGCGAAGCGGAGCCTCCAGAGGAGAACAGCAAGGACTGTGTGGTTTGCCAGAACGGAACTGTGAACTGGGTGCTGCTGCCCTGTCGGCACGCATGCTTGTGTGACGGCTGTGTTCGCTATTTCCAGCAGTGCCCCATGTGCAGGCAGTTCGTTCAGGAGTCTTTTACACTTTGTAGTCAAAAGGAGCCAGAGAAAGAAAAACTGAAAGCTCTTTGAGAGTGTTGGTATGACTGAAAAGTATACTTTCCGCTGAAGATGTAGAAATTTGTGTTCTTGGAATTGATCCTAACATGGAATCTACAGTGTTGACCATCCGTGAAAATTCTATTTTAACTTCACCTTTGTATGGTACATAGATGATGATATGAATTCCTTCCTGTCCCATATGCTAAATACTGGAATAGCATCTGTATTGATACATAAAAAATGCATTCAACTCTTGGGAAGAATGTAAATGTTTGGCCTTTTATCAGCTAGCAGAGTTCCCATGATGCTGATTAGGAAAAATCCTGAAAAGCAGTCCATCTAAAATCTGAGGAGGTAACAGTCAAGCTCTCTGGATGTTTTTGCCTTTGACATCATCTGGATTGCAATTGGGAAAAAACTGAATTCTCCTAAAGTAATTGTATGTTCCCCAGTTTCTAAGGGAGTTGGAAAGGGCTTCTAACTCTAAATCTTTTCCTAAAATAATAGTTTTTATAAAGATCCATCTAATTTTCCTGATAGTCACATAAACACAAGTCTTAATTTTAATATAGCATCTTAAATCATAAAAGTGAGATGCAATTCTTATCTGTTCTCAGTGTATCATAGATTAAAATGATACTCATCTATAGGAAGCAGGTATTTAAAACTTGGATAATAAAATGTCTTGGATAATTAAATTTAATGTCAAATATGATTAGGTTAGTAGAATGTGACCTATCAGGGAAGAACTATGAGACTTGTAATGCCTTACTTTAGATTTCCTCCTGTGTAGCAAATCCTTCTAAAACCAAAAAGGTTTTAGAGCCAGAAAAGCTGTTAAGAGAAACGAATAACTACTTTTTTCTACTGTATTTTTATTCCAAATAAACCCATATCCTCCAGAGTAGTAACCTGATAGGCAAAAAGCCCCATTCCTCCTGCCTTCCAAGATGACAAAGAAGAAAAAGGTAAATCAGAGCTTTTCTGTGTCTTCAGGGGAAATTACCTTCCATTGACCAAGAAATTAGATCATGGCAAATAAACTGAACTTCAGGGAAATTTTCAAGACTTCTTTGTCCTGTTTGTATTAAGAATAATGCCTTATCTTTGTATCAGTGTTTCTACATAGTATCATTTTATTCTAATCAAATATAACACTGAAAAAGACATTACCTATTCTCCATTTTATAAACCAAATCAAACTTCCATCTCTGCTCAGTAGCTGTGTATTAAATACCTCCTAGGGGCCAGATCCCTCTTGGCAGTCTGGGCTACAGAGAATCGGGCAAGACTTCTGACCTCAAAGTGTCTGTGCCTCAAAGGAGCACTGGCAGCATTTTAGAAACATGTCCCCACCTCAGAAGTCTCAAGGGCTCTGTTCCAACCCTGCCCCTGGAAGCAGAGGCCGGGAAAGCTACAGTTAGCTCGTACCAGCTCATCTAGGAAACTCACTCTGTGCTGTAGGTTGGGGGAATCCTCATAGATTACTTTGTCCATCTCAGCCATCCTGCTTCTCTTTATGGATCTGTTCATACTGAAATAGTCTGAGCCACGTGGTTGCTTTCTCATCCGTGATCAATTTCCACCTGCAATCTTCCTCTATTCTTCCTAACTGTTCTATTGTAGTAAGATATACATACCAGAAAATTTACCATTCTAACTATTTTTAAGGGTACAGTTCAGTGACATTATGTACGTTCACATTGTTGTGTGCCTCTCATGAGTAACCATCTTCAGAATGTTTTATCACCCTAAACTGAAACTCTATATCTATTTAAATGCTGACTCCCCATTCTTCCTCTTTTCAGCTCCTAGTGACCACCATTCTACTTTCTGTCTTTATGAATTTGACTATTCTAGGTATTTCATATACCTGGAATCACGTAATATTAGTCCTTTGGGGTCTGACTTATCTCACTGGGTACAATGTCTTCAAGGTTCATCCGTGCTATGGCAGGAGTCAGAATTCCTTCATTTTAAAAGCTAATATTCCATGGAATGGAATTTGTTTATCTATTCGCCCATCATTTTTTATAACTCTTAAAGATGATTTGTCCATAGCTTCTCTTACTATGACTAAAGTAATTGATCTTCCTGCCCTTGCTGGTATTACATATGAGGAATTTGGTAGGTAATCAAGTAGAAGCAAGTACATTGACTCCTAGAGACTTATGTCAGAATCTTTCAGTAGCAGTGAACAAGTGATGTTTTGTGAGAACATCTACAAAAGCATTTTATTTGAATGGGTTATTAGAGAAAATATTTGGTTGATTTGGTTTAATTGCTACTTTCCAAAAATCCCACCAGGGCTACATTAAGCTAAATGTACAGGTGATTGGCCACCTTCTCCTTCAGTGACTCTTTCTTCCCAACTTAGTGCCTACAAGGGCTCTTATTGTCCAACCCAGTTCTAGAGGAGGAACCTAAAAACTCAAGGACTCAACACAAGTCATTGAATGATCTCCCATGGGGCTATTGTATTTTTTAAGCCTTCCCATTTTTGTAGTATGAAGAGCCTTGTCTTGGTTTGTGGCCATCTGAAGCATCAACATAGATAGTCTGGGTTTAGGTAGGGTAGGAGGAGATGATTTCAGCTTCCTGTTCTGCTTCAGATGGGCCCTATTGCTGGATAATTCCCTAATGCCATTCCAGGTTTTGAACTTGCCTCCCTGTATTATATTCCTCCTGAATCTTTATCCTTGTCATCATGACCTCTAGTTCCTGGGTCCCTGAGCTTATTCTAATAATTCATTAACTCGCTTCTGGATTCCCTGCTCACTATTTCAAATTTGTTTTGTTTTTTTCTTTTCAAATTTTTATTTAAATTCTAGTTAGTTAACATATAGTGTAATATTGATTTCAGGAGTAGAATTTAGTGGTTCATTACCTACATATATAATCCAGTGCTCATCATAGCAAGTGCCCTTCCTAATACTCATCCCCCACATAGCCCATCCCCTCCCCACTTCCTCCATCAACCCTCAGTTCTCTATCGTTAAGAGTCTCTTATGCTTTGCTTCCTTCTCTTTTTTTTTTTCCCTTCCCATATGCTCATCTGTTTCATTTCTTAAACCCCACACATGAGTGAAATCATATGGTATTTGTCTTTCTCTGACTGACATATTTCACTTAGCATAATGCATTCTAGCTCCATCCACGTCCTTGCAAATGGCAGAAGTTCATTCTTTTTGATGGCTGAGTAATAGTCATATTACCCATATTGCATATATATGTGTGTGTGTGTGTATGCATATGTGTGTGTGTATACATATATATGCCACATCAGTTGATGGGCATTTGGGCTCTTTCCATAGTTTGGCTATTGTTGATAATGCTGCTGTAAACATCGGTGTGTGTGCCCCTTTGAATCTGTTATTTTTTTATTCTTTGGGTAAACAAATGTGTCTTGATCTTAGCTTGCTTTCTTTTTTTTTTTTTTTTAAGATTTTATTTATTTATTTGACAGAGATCACAAGTAGGCAGAGAGGCAGTCAGAGAGAGAGAGAGGAAGGGAAGCAGACTCCTCGCTGAGCAGGGAGCCCGATGCGGGGCTCGATCCCATGACCCTGGGATCATGACCTGAGCCGAAGGCAGCGGCTTTAACCCACTGAGCCACCCAGGCGCCCTTAGCTTGCTTTCTTGATCTCTCTGCTCTACCTGCCCCTATCAACCCACAAACTTGGCTGAACTCAACTGTGTTTCTTTACTGCTGTTACCACAGAAGGTCAAGTGAACTAAGCAATTAATGGAGTCTACCACAGAGCCATGTTGTTCAGTCGTGTCCAGGCCTTCACTGCTGCTCAACAATCCTTTCATTTTTTTTTCTTCTTGGGCCCCCTATAATTCCCAATAGCTATTGCAAACCTCCTCCACTTTTCTCATGTTCTGTATCCCACTAGTCCTGTATCACTTCAAGCAAAGAACCTTCAAGATGTAGTGTGATGTGGAGGTTAAAGTGATAGAACCTGAAGCCCTATATCTTGGGTTTTTATCCCAGTTCTGCCACTTGGCCCTTGGTCAAGTTACTTACTCACTCCACCTCAGTTTCCTTGTCTGTAGAAATGGTGATAATAGAACCTACCTGTAGCCTCTTGAGAGGATTAGCCCAGTTAATATGTGTAAAGTGCTTAGACCTGGGCAGAGCACCGAGGAAGCCCTGTGTGTGATGCGTACTACTATTACTGCTTTGTTTAGATGTTCATAGCCAGTGGACTTTCTTTTCTCTCTTCCCTAAAAGAGGAGTTGTGTTATATCTACTTTTAAGACCAGCACTCTACCTGTGTTCTTGATCACATCTCTGCTCCCTGAACTCATTTGATTCTTCATTCAATAATTAAGTAATTCCTGAGTGCCAAAGACATCACACATTGTTTGGGCATGAGAATACAGCAGTGAAAATAATAGGCAAGACATCTTTGTGGCACTTACATTCTAGTGGAAAGAAAGAGAGAGAGAGAGACAAATTAGTAAAAGATGTAGCAGTTCAGGTGGAGGGAAAGGCTATGGGAAAATCAGAGCTCAGTTGGGCACACAGGAATGTGAATGATGGAAGTGGGATTACTATTTCAAACAGTAGTAATAGGAAGGCCTCACCAGGGGTTTTAGTAGAGACTTGAAGAAGGCCAGGAAGTGAGCCATGTGAATGTCTACGCAAAGAGACCTTAACAACTACAAGAATGAGATGGACTGGGACGCCTGGGTGGCTCAGTTGGTTAAGCGGCTGCCTTCGGCTCAGGTCATGATCCCAGCGTCCTGGGATCGAGTGAGTCCCACATCAGGCTCCTTGCTCGGCAGGGAGCCTGCTTCTCCCTCTGCCTCTGCCTGCCTCTCTGTCTGCCTGTGCTCACTCTCTCTCTCTCTCTAACTAATAAATAAATAAGATCTTAAAAAAAAAAAAAAAAGAATGAGATGGACCAATTGGAAAAAGAGCAGGTTTGGAGGAAAAGAATTTTTTCACATATTTGGTTGTGATGACTTGAAAGCAGGACTGATCTAGGACATGTGGCCTCTCCTTGGGCTTGGGCTTTGTCACAGCCTGGTGGTCTCACTGTAGTCAGATTTCTTTAAAGGGGGCTCAGGATTCCAAGAACAAGTGTTCCTAGTGAACAGGGTAAAAGCTGCATGGCCTTTTTTGTTTTGTCTTTTTTTCTTTTTAACAGGTTAATGGAGATAATTTACATGCCTACAGTTTCCCTATTTAAAGTGTGCCATTCAATAGTTTTAGTATAGTGACTAGTTTTAGTATACTATGGAGTTTTCCAACCACCACTACAATCAATTTCAGAACATTTTCATTACCCCCAAAAAGAAATTTTGTGCACATTAGCATTCATCCTCAATCCCTGCCATCTTGTTCCAACTCTAGGCAACCACTGATCTCCTTCCTGTCTCTATAGCTTTGCCTTTTCTGGACAGTTCATGGAATGGAATCACATGTAGAATCTCAATATAATATGTGACATCACTTGACATAATGTTTTTAAGGTTTATCCATGTTATTGCATGAATCAGCATTTTATTCTTTTTTATTGCCAAATAATATTTCATTACATGGATATACCACATTGTGTTTATCCATTTATCCGTTGATGGACATTTGGATTTTTCTACTTTTTTGCTATTATGAGTAATGCTGCTGTGAACATTGGTTACAAGCTTTTGTGTGGACATAGGTTTTAATTCTTCTTGGGTATATAACAACAAGTGGAAGTGCTAGGTCATATCATCCTATTCTGAACATTTTAAGGAACTTCCCAAATGTTTTTCAAAGTACTTTGCAACATTTTACATTCTTACCAGCAATGCAAAGAGGTTCCTGTTGGGCTGGCTGAAAAAGGGGCCACTTGAAATGGCGGACACCCAAGATGGCCGAATCTCCCACCAGAACTCCTATAGCAGCCACATCAATCCCAGTAAACCGAAACTTAATGCAAGCAGGAAACCCCCGCGACCCTACCCTCCAACTGCCAAATACCTTACCAAAGATGGTTATGAGCCCCTGCCCTCCCTTGGCCCAATAAAAGCTCGCTCAACCCCTTCCCTGGCGGCGACTTCCCCAACTCAATACTCCTCCTGAGTCGTGGAACCTCGCCCGAGGGTGCTTGCTATAAAGTTCATCCTTTGGACCACGTTTGCCTGGTAGTCTCCATTCTATTCGCGACAAGGGAAAACCTAACAGTTCCAATCTCTCTACGTTCTCACCAACACTCATTATCTTTTTGATTATTGCCATCCTGGTGGGTAGAAGTTATTTAATTGTGTTTTTATTTTTTAAGATTCTATTTATTTATTTGACAGAGAGAGACAGATCAAGAGAGGGAACACAAGCAAAGAGAGTGGGAGAGGGAGAAGCAGGCTTCCTGCTGAGCAGGGAGCCTGAAGCGGGGCTCAATCCCAGGATCCTGGGATCACGACCCAAGCAGAGACAGATGCCCAATGACTGAGCCACCTGGAAGTCCCTAATTGTGGGGTTTTACAAATAATTTAAACTCTTAAAATTGTGGTTAAAGGGGCGCCTGGCGCCTGGGTGGCTCAGTGGGTTAAAGCCTCTGCCTTCAGCTCAGGTCTTGATCCCAGGGTCCTGGGATCGAGCCCCACATTGGGCTCTCTGCTTGGCGGGGAGCCTGCTTCCTCCCCTCTGTCTCTCTACCTGCCTCTCTGCCCACTTGTGATCTCTCTCTGTCAAATAAATAAATAAAATCTTTAAAAAAAAAAAGGGGGGGGCGCCTGGGTGGCTTAGTGAGTTAAAGCCTCTGTCTTCGGCTCGGGTCATGGTCCCAGAGTGTTGAGATCAAGCCCAGCATTGGGCTCTCTGCTCAGTGGGGAGCCTGTTTCTCCCTCTCTCTCAGCCTATTTGTGATCTTTGTCAAATAAATAAATAAAATCTTTTTTTTAAAATTGTGGTTAAAATATATATAATGTTACATTTATCAACCTAAACATTTTTAAATGTAGAGTTTGGTAGTGTTAAGTATATTTACATTCTTGTGCACCAAATCTCCAGAACTTTTTTTATTTTGCTAAACCAAAACTCTATACTCACTAAACTCTACCTGCCTCACTCCAGCCCCAGGCAACCACCATTCACAGTATTATTGTGGTTTTGATTTGCATTTTCCTAATGGGTCAGTGTTGTTGGGCATCTTTTCATATGTTTATTAGTCATTTGCATACCTATTCAGATTTTTTGCCCATTGGGTTGACTTTTTATTTTTGACTTGTAGGAGCTTATATGCTAGATATAAATCTTTTATCAGAAATATGATTGGTAAATTTTTTCCCATCCTTTGGGTTGTCTTTTCACTTTCTTAATGCTGTCCTTTAAAGCACAGAAGTTTTTAACTTTGATGAAGTCCAGCGTATCTATTTGTTCCTCTTGCTGCTTGTGCTTTTGGTGTCATATCTAAGAAGACTTGGCCTAAGTCAAGATTGCAGTATTTTCTTCCAAGGGTTTTATTATTTAGGTCGATAAATAATTTTGAGTGAAATTTTATATCTGTTTTGAGGAAGAGGTTTCAACTACATTCTTTCGCATGTAGAAATCCTCAAAAGATACTAGCAAGCTAAATTCAACAACACATAAAATAATCATCCACCATGATCAAATGAAATTTATTCAAGGGATGTAAGGATGTTTCAACATGCAAATCAATGATTGTGATACACCACATTAACAAAATGAGGAATAAAAATCACAAGATCATCTTAATAGCTACAGAAAAAGCACTTGACAAAATGTTGAGCAGAAGTGGCAAGAGTGGGTATCATTGGATAAACTAAGTCAAGATCAGGAAGGGTTTGGTAAGACTTAAGCTTTGTCACGAAATGAAGAGGAGTCATTGAAGGGTTTTAATCAGAAGTAATTTGATTTGTTTTATTAAAAACAACAACAATGAGAAAACACTGAAGAGTTAAAGCAAGGAGGTGACCTTATCTGAGCTGCTCTTTATTTAAAAAAAAAAAAAAAAGCTAGCTGGCTGAACGTGGAGAATGAACTGGTGTATTGTTGGGAAGCAAGAGGTCAAGATAGAAGGGCCAGAGACTGATAGGAGACTAGTCATCTGGTGGTGGTCCTGGTGGTGGTGGGAAGTCTGACACTTGGGTGGAAGAAATGAAAAGTACAATGGCTCAAAGTGAAAAATTGCTTGGGTGTTGGAGGAAGAGAGAGAAGGCTTGTGTGACCTGAACTGAATAAACAAATTGGAGCCACGTGGATGGGGTTGGAAGGAGGCCTTATCAGCCAGGGCAGAATCTGGGACTGTCTTCTGTGCAGTGGGAAGATAATAGAGTCAAATACGGAGGTGACCTCGTTCAGATTGCACTTTTAAAAGACTAAGGAGGTGGGGCACCTGGGTGGCTCAGTGGGTTAAGCCTCTGCCTTTGGCTCAGGTCATGGTCTCAGGGTCCTGAGATCGAGTCCCGCATCGGGCTCTCTGCTCAGCGGGGAGCCTGCTCCCCCCACCCCCGCCTCTCTCTCTGCCTCTCTGCCTATTTGTGATCTCTCTGTCAAATAAATTAATTAATTAATTTAAAAAAAAAAAAAGACTAAGGAGGAACGCGGGGAAGGGGAAGGGGCTGTGCAAAACCGGGAGTTCCATTTTAGACATTTTAAGTTTCAGATGTGACCTTACGCCTGCCTTGTTTGTTTCATGTAATTGGTTGAACCTCTAGCATTTAATCTCTTCTGTGTTTATCCTAGCCACGTCCTACAGAAATTCTGCAAATTTGTCCCAGGTGCAGGACTGAGTCAACTAGTGAGATGAGGAGGAGGAGAAATAGCTGTCATCTAGTTTCCATGATCTAATCACTTTGTGCTCGTGAGTGTGATGAAGCTTGTGCCTCTAAGCTCCAGACCCACCCTTCCCTTCTATTCTCTGCTCTGTGATGCTGTGGTAAGACTCCAGTGGACCGCATTCATGCTTCCCCAGCAGGCTGCCTCTAGAGCTTTGCAAATCAGACCAACAGAGGGAGACTGGCAGATAAGAGGAAGAAAAGTTTTGCTCCTTGCTGTCTCTTTCCTGTGGGCTTCGTGTTCCTGCATCAGCTCAGTCTACCTGGCAGGGGTGTTTGGTTCCAGGAGAAGGCCCTGAATCCCTCTGGCCGTTCTTCCGACATTGGCCAAACCTGCTTCCTCGCCTCCCTTCTCAGGACACCAGCCCCAGCCCAGCGGCACTCCGTCCTCAGTGGTCGAGAAGTTTAGCTCTGGGAGCCACACACACACCCCGCCCCCACCACCTCCAAACGCCCCAGGTTTTATAATTCCACCTTCTTTACTTTGTTTCTCCAGCCCTGGGAAAGAGAGCTGCTCTCTGCTGTTGCTACCTCTGAAATACCTTCATGTTTTCCTTTCAACTTTTCAGCTAACGACTCTTTATTATTAATAATCTCTGATAAAATGATTATTGTGGTTTTTGTCTCCTGGGTATACTCTAATTGACACAATTAGATATTATCTCCCGTAATCCTGGCTCAATTTACTGAAGTAGACAGGAAACAAAGACCCACAGGCTATATAGCCCCCATTACACAGCTACTTGATGGCAGAGTGGGGATTTGAATCCAGTTTTGCTGTCTCTTATTTTGCCTGAAGCTTGTACTCTTAGTCACTAGTTGCCTTTCTACATCGTCTGAAAAACTTGTGGTTTTCCATCACTGAACTGTAGATACAACTTAAAAATTCTTTCATCACTTTTATAGCTTTTCTCGAGCCTATTATCAGAGGCATGCATTTCCTAAAACATAGTCCAGGCAATACTATACGACAAGACTACGCTATGAAGAATGGGTTCGGGGTTCAAGTAAATTTAGGGCCTGCCCTACCTAGACTATACTCTCCAGAAGAGTCGTAATGAACATTAGGTTAATAAAGGCTTTGAAAAATCTTGCAAGAAAATTTAAACACATATAACCAGACCGTTTCTCATAGCTTTTCTGACTGGGAACATTCTGAGGATATGGAAAGTATGGGATTCATCAATATTTAACCTAACATATCCTGTGCAACAGTGCTTGTTGGTGCCAGCAATGGTGGGATCTTCTCATCCTACAGAGATTGTTGCAAAAAGTACTGGGGGAGGGGCGCCTGGGTGGCTCAGTGGGTTAAAGCCTCTGCCTTCGGCTCAGGTCATGATCCCGGTGTCCTGGGATCGAGCCCCGCATCGGGCTCTTTGCACTGCATGGGGCCTGCTTCCTCCTCTCTCTCTGCCTGCCTCTCTGCCTGCTTGTGATCTCTGTCTATCAAATAAATAAATAAAATCTTAAAAAAAAAAAAAAAGTACTGGGGGAAAGTATAACAAATTACAAATATAACAAAGCTGACTAATCAACTATCACAAAATCTATAAACAAACATAATATTAAATACACTTTAAAAAGAATATTGGTGAAGGGGAGCCCGATCTTTGATTAGATTATAGAAATATGACCCGAGGGGTGCCTTGGTGGCTCAGTTGGTTAAGAGTCTGACTCCCAGTTTCCACTCAGGTCATAATCTGAGGGTCGTGAGATGAAGCCCTCCATGGGTATCCCCACTCAGGGGGAATCTGCTCAAGATTTTCTCTCTCTCTGACCCTCCCCCCGCCTGCCAAAATAAATAAACCTTTTTTTTTTTTAAGATTTTATTTATTTGACACAGAGAGACACAGGGAGAGAGGGAACACAAGCAGGGGGAGTGGGAGAGGAAGAAGCAGATTCCCCACTGAGCAAGGAGCCCAATGCCAGGCTTGATCCCAGGACCCTGGGATCATGACCAGAGCCAAAGGCAGACGCTTAATGACTGAGCTACCCACGCGCCCCTGATTTTTACTCTCTTATGCCAATCTGGGACAAGTAATCCCTCCAATAGGTCTGAGGTCCCACTTTTGTAATTCTGACCTATATAAATCCTGTTAAATGGGAGTAATTTTGCAATGCTTACATTTAACCTTTTGACTATATTTATTTGAAAATTTACCTATGACATCTTGTGAGATGTTTTACTGTAAAAAAACTATAATTAATACTTCACACACTTGTCTATTTTTAAAAAAGTGTGACTCCATCTGCGTTTGTGTTTGAAACTGTGGTTCATTTGCTAGTATTTATATTTTATTTAAATAACTGTACTAGTTAATTGGTTTGAATTATATTGTTTAGAAATCAGTAAAAAATGTAGTGTTCATAAGTTCTAAAAACCAGAATGAACCCCCTCTTATCTAACTCCATCTTAGAGAAAGCTGTTTCAAAAGCTTTCTTCATAGACTCTTCTTCAGTCTTAAGGAGGAATGAAATTCTGGTACGTGCCACAATATGGATGACTCTCTCACACTAAGTGAGAGAACACAGACATAAAAGGACAACATTGTATGATTCCACTTCTATGGAATAGAAATAAATCGTAGGCACAGAGAATAGATACTGGTTAGCAAGGGCTGAGGGAACTGGGAAGGGATGGAGCGGGGGAGGGGGTCAGTGGGAGTTGTTTTTTTGATGGGTTCAGAAATTCAGTTTGGGAGGATGAAAAGTTCTGGAAATAGTGGTGATTTGTTGTACAGCGTGAATGTGCTTAAGGCCACTGAGTTTCACACTTCAGAATTGTTGACAAAAAAGGTAAATTTATTTGTTTTGTTTATATATTTTACCACAATTTGAAAAAGCCATTTTCTTCCTGGATTCAACATACTTGTCCAGTTCACATTCCAGTTGGACTCCTGAACAATAACTAATCATAACTACTTGTCAGGAGCTTTGGATAGTGGCATACTATTTACCTAAAACTGGGTTTAAGAAGTCTTTTTGGGGGGGAAAGAAGTCTTTATTTTTTTAATTTTTAAAAATATTGTATTTATTTATTTAACAGAGAGAGAGATCACAAGTAGGCAGAGAGGCAGGCAGGGGGCAGGGGAAGCAGACTCTCCACTGAGCAGAGAGCCTGATGCGGGGCTCGATCCTAGGACCCTAAGATCATGACCTGAGCCGAAGGCAGAGACTTAACCCAATGAGCCACCCAGGCACCCTGGGAAGAAGTCTTTAAATGGAGGAACTGAACAAAATTTGAAAACGATCCTGAGAGAATTAAGAACCCTAACGGAAAGCAAAAGCTGATTTCTCAAGAGTCTGCCTGCCTTCCCCGAGGCCCACACAGCCCAGTTGAGATGTGGGAAGCTGGTCCAGGCAATCACCACTCCGCCCTGGGCTCACAGAACGCCGGCTTTCTATCCGCATGTGTGCCCCTGCCAACACAGATGTTTCGGAGCATTCTTGTGATGAGAGCTGAACTCAAGTGTAGTCTCCCAGGCCACGGCTCCTGGGCCTTCCCTGGCTTGCCTGTCACTGTTGCTATCTTAGCAAACCTGACTCCTGATTTAGCGTTCCCACATTCCATCTGTCACCAGTTCTGCGGTTTCTTCCTCCACATCTCTCTCTTTATCCCCTCCAATCCTGACTCAAGCCCTGGCAATCCTGTCCTAGGCCTCATAACATGGATTTTCAGAGAGCATGTCTTTGAAGAGCGAACCAAGCATGTCTCCGTGTGAGGCAGCCCCAAGATGTAAAGTAGCCAAACAAACTCTAACCTGGGCACAGAAATAAGGAAAATTATTATTTATCAAGTCCTTCCTAATGCGCCGGTTATGTTCAGGCCTCCTAATGAACTTCTGAGAGCCAGCATTGCAATTGTGTGTAAATAATATATATTTTTAAGTAAGCTCGCTCCTTGATGTGGGGCTTGACCTCAGGACCCTGAGACCAAGAGTCGCATGCTTCCATGGACTGAGCTAGTCAGGCACCCCTAAATAGTATTTTTTATGCAGAAGCTACTTTACCAGAGCTGTGTGTGCTTTCCAGGAAGCACCCTAGACCCCAGTGGGAAATGCAGAGTTCTGTCTGATGCAGAGACATTAAATCAGAATTAAATCAGAATCAGTTCTGGCCCGAGTCCAGTCTTTTCATTGTCCATTCCTTCTCTGCATCTCCACTTGAACAGCCTACTCTCACCAGCATGCCTGTCAGTGCTTCTGCTCCATTCCTGAGGGCAGTGGACAGAGAACCACCTGCACCGGTCTCCTTCTACCAGGAAACGGTTCTGCCACCTGCCAGCGACGTTTCTAGCTCAGCTAAACCCCATCCACCCAGACGACTGCCTGAACATCTGCTCCTTGCAAACTGGAATTTGCACTAGAGCTCATTTTACATGTGATCATCTGATACTACACACTGATTACCCTAGGAGACCTTCATTTAGGTTCTTTAAAATGTACAACTTTCGGGGCGCCTGGGTGGCTCAGTGGGTTAAGCCTCTGCCTTCAGCTCAGGTCATGATCTCAGGGTCCTGGGATGGAGCCCCGCATTGGGCTCTCTGCTCAGCAGGAAGCCTGCTTCTCTCTCTCTCTGCCTGCCTCTCTGCCTACTTGTGATCTCTCTGTCAAATAAATAAATAAAATCTTTAAAAAAATAAAATAAAATGTACAACTTTCAAAGAATCTACACTTTGGTTAACTTTTCCCTTGAACCTGTGAAACACTTCTTCATCGATCAGAACAGCATTTGAACAGGCATTTCCATATCCTCAGGGCAAGGGAGAGTGGGGGACAGGCCATTGCCATCACCAACAGGCATTGGGAGGCACTGCACGTGTAATTCACTCACGTCTCACAACAGCCCTGTATTTTCTCCGTTTTATAGAGGGTGAAATAAGATTGTCACCTATCCCTGGTTACACAGCTGGTCAACCCTTGGAATCCCTTGTATGATTCCCAGGGTCACTTTAAGCCAGTGGATAGGATGTCTCTTAAGAAGGTCCTCCAAGAAGACAACGTTAGATGTGTAAGCCATTTATTGGGGGGAAATGCCCCTGCAGGTTCCATTGAGAGGGAGCAGGACTGGACAGGGAGAGCCTTCAGACAAGGATGGTGAAAGCAGAGAGGGAGGAAGGAGTGAGAGGAAGGGCCTTAGACCACAGCACAGTTCTGAGAAAGTCCCTACAAAATGGATAGGGTGTCCCTGAGCAAAGAGGTGGCAGCTGGGGTCAGCCACACCATCCTGGGGCAGACCCTTGGGGGAGAGCATGTCCATGGCTGCCAGAGATGCAAGTCACAGAGACACGAACCGAACCGAGGACTTAAAGAAAGCACATGATAATCATCCATGCCAGCGGCCACCCCAGGTCATGGAAACAGCCGCTTGGAGGGAGTGATGTGACCTCTGACTTGCAGACTTCTGAATTTCACCAGCCAGAAAAACCAGCAGATCAACTAAAGTCCCCCCAGTTTTTTTAATCTCTCCACATAAGACATTAATAGTGAAATACTCCTTACTACCATCGTCATTTAATATAAGATGCTTTAGTACTCCCCAATACACAAAGAACATAATCTCAAAGTGAAGCCCTTTGAGTTGAATACATTTAGAACAGTGAAAAAACATTGTTCTTGATACTCTCGTCTTGCCGAAGTTTAGGTAAAAACATGCTCTTGGGCTGGATCTCGAAACGCAGTTCGAGGGTGTGTAAGTACAGGATGGGGCACTGAGACTCATTTATTCCACTCACAAATATTGACCGTGAACTTCCGTGTGATGGGTCCCGGAAGATAGTGAGTGTCCTGAGCTGGTCCCTGAGCTTGTGCGGAGTGCAGTGAGTGGAGAGAGAGAAAGAAGCAGTAAACCAATAACGAGCACTACAGTCTCCCTTGTAGTCCCTGCTCCTGGAAGGAAAGGACCACAACTTTAGACAGCGTGGTCTGAAAAGGCCTCTCTAAGAAGGTGACATTTGAGCAAAGGGGGGAGCCAGGCTTTTGAAGTGCTGGACGAGAAGCCAGAAAGACACAGTTCTCCAGGAAGAATAAATGCAAAGTCCCCCAGAAGAGAATGAGCTTGGCCCGTTTGAGGAAGTGAACTTAGGCAGGGGGGCAAGGGGCAGGGGGAGGCTGGGACATGAAATAGGGTAAAGCAGGGCAGCCTGCAAGATGGAGCAGGACGTATTTCCAGCGTGCCTGGGTGAGAGTCCGGTCTAGGGCTCTAACAACCTTCGTTCAGTGACAGATATTCCTCTTTGTCTAAATATGCTGGAAGTTCACGGAAAGCCGAGTGTGAAGCTGGCTTGAAGAGTGATGTCTAGGTATTTCCCCAGAAACATTCAAAGGGACAGACTTACCTTACAAATTCATCAGGGCTTTCCTTTTTGCAGGCTAAAGAAAAAATTTTTTTCCATATTTCAGGGGTTGACAGGTATTTATCAAGTTTGTGAGATTTTTGCATACATCTAGCATGGCTGGGTATTAATTTACAGTGAGATCTTTGACTTCCAAGGGCACCAAAAATCTGCATGCACACTCCCAGTGCACGTTTTCATGGAGTAAGTACTCCACGTGGGAAGACAAGCTCTAATCAGATTCTTGGCACTGGAATGTGGTGACTAGGATGCTTAGAGATGTACCTGAATGACCAAGAAGAGAAAGGGGCTATCTTTCTAAAAAACAACAACAACAACAACAAACTTTTTTAAAGATTTTATTTCTTTATTTGATAGAGAGATAGAGAGAACACAAGCATGGGGAGCAGCAGAGGGAGAGAGAGAAGCAGGCCCTCCACTAAGCAGGGAGCCTAATGTGGAACTTGATCCCAGAACCCTGAGATCATGACCCAAGCCATAGTCAGACACTTAACCAACTGAGCCACTCAGGGACCCTGGGTGCTGTCTTTCTTCTAGAGAGAGTTTTCATGGGCCCTCTTCTCTCACTGCGTCTGTGGCTGACCCCGTTGTTTCAACGGGCCATTCTTTCCCAGATGGTTTTGCACACCTGTGTGCTGATACCCTCCCCCATCTCACCCCCAACTTGTCTGGTCTCAAGAATCAACAGAGGCGGGGCATCTGGGTGGCTCAGTGGTTAAGCAGCTGCCTTTGGATCTGGTCATGATCCCCGGGTCCTGGGATCAAGCCCTGCATCAGGCTCCCTGCTCAGTGGAAAGCCTTCTCCCTCTCCCACTCTCCCTGCTTGTGTTCCCTCTCTCGCTGTCTCTCTCTCTCTCTCTGTCAAATAAATAAATAAAATCTTAAAAAAAGAAAAATGAATCAACAGAGGCTCTTGATTGAAAATATGGACTTCTAGGCCCACCACAGAAGATTCTATTTAAGAGGTTTTGGTGAGAGCTGCAAATATGCATGATTTCTCGCAGCAGCCCAGGTGATTCTTACCAAGTGTGTTTAGGAAACTCTATCGTGAGGCTCTTCAGAATTTTCTGACTCGTGTTTTCTAAACTAATCCAATCACAGGATAACCTAGAGCGTTTTCCGAATATATGGATTCTCAAGTCCCCAGCCCAAGTGAATCAGAATTATCAGGCAAGGGGCCTGGGAATCTTGTTATGTTACTAAACAGTCCAGATTCACCTTGCGACAACAGCAGCTTAGTGAGCACTGTAATTGAGACTCATACAGAAACTTTAAATTTTAAGATTCTGATTCATGACATCTATGGGGAAACTCAGAGATCTGCATTTTAAAATATGCTCCCAGGTGATTCTGATGCACAAGGCTCCTGGACCCCCACTTTGAGAAATACTGCAGTCAGTCTGTCCTTATTACAACTCATGCCTTTGTTCGTGACACCAAAGCATTGACAACATTTACTATGAACTTGCACATCTCCTGGCCTTTGCAAATGCTGTTCATAAACCCCGCCTCTGTGTTTTAAAACCCTTCAACTTAACTTTGTTTTCCAATTTTTTATTAAGAAAAATTTCAAGCAGGGGGCACCTGGGTGGCTTAGTCAGTTAAGCGTCAGACTCTTGATTTCGGCTCAGGTCATGATCTTGAGGTTGTGGGATCAAGTCCCGCCTCTGGTTCTGTGCTCAGTGGGGAGTCTGCTTGAGGTTCTCTCTCTCCCTCTCCTTCCCTCTGCCCCTCCCCCCCTAAAATAAATAAGTAAAAAAAAAATTTTTTTTTAGTAGGCTCCACACCCTTCTTGGAGCCCAAAATGGGGCTTGAACTCACAACCCTGAGATCAAGACCTGAGCTGAGATCCTTAACCCACTGAGTCACCTGGACACCCCTTGCTGAATAATTTCAAAGTAAGCTGCAGACATCTTGACCCCTTGACCTCCTCACCCAAACACCTCAGCATGAATATCCTTAAAACAGAACAAAAAAGTATCTTTTTCATAACCACACCATAGTCACATCTAGCACAATTAATAATAATTACCTTATCATGAGCTACTTCTAAGCCTATGCTCAAAATTCCCCCAAATTTAATATACTCTATAGCTCTTTTTTTCAAACTTGCAGGTAATCAAGGATAACACATTGCATATGGTTGTTATGTGCCTTATGTCTCTTTTAATCTAGAACGGTCCTCCCACCACTTTTTCCAGACCAGTTGTCTTGGAGAATGTTCCTCTTTCTGGATTTGTCTGATTGTTCCCTCATGGGGTTCTACCAAACATACAAACAAACATTCCCATACAAATATGTGTATATTTGTATTTGTAGCATATTTTTTTCTTAAAGAGTTTATTTATTTATTTGACAGACAAAGATCACAAGCAGGCAGAGAGGCAGGCAGAGAGAGAGAGGAGGAAGCAGGCTCCCCGCTGAGCAGAGAGCCCGATTCGGGGCTCGATCCCAGGACCCTGAGATCATGACCTGAGCCGAAGGCAGAGGCTTTAACCCACTGAGCCACCCAGGTGCCCCATATTTATAGCATATTTATAGAGACAAAGATTTGTTCTCTCCCTCCCATCCCACATAACCTCTTTCCCCTCTCAATCATATTTAATAATAACATTATCGAACACTTACTATATGCCTACACTCTTAGAGAAGCTTAAATGTATTAACTTATTTACTCATGACGATAATGAGGTAGATCTGTCACCAGTGAGACTAAGCACAGAGTGGGAAGTGACTAGTAAAATGTCAAATGGCTAGGAAGTGTTGGGCTGTGTTCCAAGACCCAAGACTCTTGCTCTAGAGGTGGGATTCTTCACCACAAAAACAGAATCATAACATAGACATTATTCTGCACTTTTAAAAAGCTTATTTCTAGGCCAATACATGACATTTGAATTATCATTTTGATTACCAACAATTTGTTATAAACATGAACATACAAAAAAGTTGGAAGAATTGAATGTTAAACACCTATACACTCTAGATTCTACAATAACATTTTGTCATATTTATCATGTTACTTTACCTATCTATCCCTCTATTTATCCATCAATCCATCCTATTTCTTTTTTCTTTTTTTTTTTTTAAGATTTCATTTATTTATTTGACAAAGAGAGAAATCACAAGTAGGCAGAGAGGCAGGCAGAGAGAGAGCAGGAAGCGAGCAGAGAGCCCGATGCGGGGCTCGATCCCAGGACCCTGAGATCATGACCTGAGCTGAAGGCAGAGCCTTAACCCACTGAGCCACCCAGGCACCCCAATCCATCCTATTTCTGATACATTTTTTCCAACTATAACTCATTTTAAAAAATAGCTGTGAAAGATTTATAATATGGACGTTTGATAATTTATTCACACATTCCTCTACAGATAAGCAGTCTAGTGTTTTGTTTCATAAACAATGCTAAAATTCACATTCTTGTATTAACATTCTTGTATATTTTTGCATTCTTTGTAGTAATAATGCTTTAGCTTCAGTAGGATAGATTCTTAAGAATGAGATTGTCGGGTTAAGGGATATGCCTAATTAAGCAGATACTGTTCGATCACTTTCCACAAGTATAATGCCACTAACAGTCTGAGAAGGTCTGCATTCCTTCTCCTTGTTTAATCTTATTGCTGCTAGAAGAAATGTGGACTGAAAGTATAGAAACGTGGAGTTTTCAAGACACTTTACGAGTACAAGCATCTATACATCCTTGCTCCCACCAGATGCTGTCAGCGTTTAAAATTGTACCCATCTCTGTTGAAACTACTCATCCAATGAACACCAACTCAAAAGGCACCAGCTGAATGGTGCCTTTCTGAATTTTCTGGCAAAATTTCTGCCTTCACAGTCTCATTCAACACTGTGGGAGGTCTTCGCCTATACCTACTGCATATTATACCTTGTAGTGAAGTGTGTGCGTGCACATAATTTGCGTCCTTCACTAGAGGTTGAAGAGATCATGCCTTCCCCCCACCTTTGTATCCTCTATTTGCCCAGCACAGCGATTTATACTCAATAAATACTTCTTGTTGAATGAATCAGTGAATGAAATTCGGGAGTCAAGTCCAGAGCAGCAGCAGATAGTGGCCAAATGCTGGAGTCTTTGTATTTCAGGCCAAAAAGCCTGGAACGTATTCAATGTTGATTCAGAAACCGCAGGAAGTGTCTGAACCGGACCTGGAAAGACTAGAGTTGAGGCCCGGAGTTTTAGTAATGAGGCTGGAACAGGACCCCAGGAGGAAGCAAACAGACCCCTAAACAATTATTGGGAGTTGAAGACCCAATTTTTACAGTGTGGTTTTTAAAAAAATTTTATTTATTTATTTGACAGAGATCACAAGTAGACAGAGAGGCAGGCAGAGAGAGAGGGAGGAAGCAGGCTCCCCGCTGAGCAGAGAGCCCGATGCGGGGCTCCATCCCAGGACCCTGAAATCATGACCTGAGCAGAAGGCAGAGGCTTTAACCCACTGAGCCACCCAGGCACCCCTACAGTGTGTGTGTGTGTGTGTGTGTGTGTGTGTGTGTGTGTGTTTTAAGTTACTTGCTAAATTTAAGTTTGGTCAGTGGTCCTGAGCTTATGCAGTGTTTTGTTTTGTTGCAACTTTTTTTTTTAAGATTTTATTTATTTATTAGTTAGAGAGAGAGAGAGAGAGCGAGCACAGGCAGACAGAGAGGCAGGCAGAGGCAGAGGGAGAAGCAGGCTCCCTGCCAAGCAAGGAGACGTGGGACTCAATCCCAGGACGCTGGGATAATGACCTGAGCCGAAGGCAGCTGCTTAACAAACTGAGCCACCCAGGCGTCCCGTTTTGTTGCAACTTTTATACATACAGTAGAAAAATTAGAAAATATAGAGAAACAAGGTAATAATCCTCAGTAATTCTACCATCCAGGGAAAATGACAAGTAGGTACAATTTTAGTGGAAATCTTTTCAACACCTTTTCCTATGCACAAGTACAATAAAATATATTTTAATATGTAGAGGATATATGAAATTTTATTTCTTTCAGCATCTTTAAATTATTATTTATTTTATTATTATTTATTACCATTTATTTATTACATTTTCCTTACAAATTAAGTATAGTATATTTATATATTAAATACAAATTTATATATATATACACACACACACACACACATAGTCTTTTTTTTTTTTTTTTGTTAGAGAGAGAGAGAGAGAGAGAGAGAGAGCACAGGCAGACAGAGAGGCAGGCAGAGGCAGAGGGAGAAGCAGGCTCCCTGCCGAGCAAGGAGTCCGATGCGGGACTCGATCCCAGGACGTTGGGATCATGACCCGAGCGGAAGGCAGCCGCTTAACCAACTGAGCCACCCAGGCGTCCCACACACATAGTCTTTTATGTTAGATAGAAAACGCCATCTATCTTCAATATTGTATCTTGAGGACCTGACACAGAATAAATACTCAATACACTTCTATTAAGTGACTGGATGATAACTCTTCATTGTCTTTTGCCTTTATGTGGACATTTTAATAGTTTTGCTAATTCATACAGCAAATAATTAAAGACGACTTGTTCTAATGTCTCTATAACTAATGCACTTCTTTTTCTTGTTTTATCTTATTACTACTAGAAGAAATGTGAATTTAAAATATATAAACATGGGCTTCTGGAGATATCTTATTGATACAAACAATACCTAGACATCTTTTTTCCAAAGATTTTGTTTATTTATTTGATAGAGAAAGAGAGAGAGAGAGAGCACAAGCAGGGGGAGGGGCAGAGGGAAAGGAAGGACCCTGGGATCATGTCCTGAGCTGAAGGCAGATGCAAAACCAATAGAGTTGCCCGGACACCCCAATACCTAGACACTTTCTTAAGCAGTGATTTATAAACAAATCACTGATTTATCTGGACTTAGTCATCTTTGAAACATTTGAACATGAATTATTTGATCAAAAGTATTATTCACTGAGCAAACACCAATTTCTTCCCTTCCCAGATTCTAGGACGGAGAAAAGCAAACGGTGTTCAAAGAATGTTAATTTACAGAGACTCTCTTGGTTGGAACATCATTATAGACTTAGTACTTGTGCTCTGTTTACTGCCTAGTCCAGTGCCTGGAACAAAGTAGGTGAACAATAGGTATGAATACATAGAAAAATAGTGAACACAGACATATTAATAATCTCTCTTATCCTATATTTTCATTTCTTTTCTAAGTGGTATGGATTTTTAGTATTTGCTAGCCACTTTTTTTTTCCGAAAAGATTTTATTTATTTGTCAGAGAAAGAGAGAGCGAGAGAGCGCAAGCAAGAGAGTGGCAGGCAGAGGACGAAGCAAGCTCCCCACTGAGCAAGAAGCCAGCACAGGCTCCATTCCAAGACCCTGGGATCACGACCTGAGTCAAAGCCAGACACTTGACTGAGCCACCCAGGTGTCCCAAGCCACTACATCATTATCCATAAAGGCTGGATACAGGTTCATATGAGAAAATTCCACATTTAATACAAAAACATGTTTAGCTGTTAGTATAACTTTCCTTCCTTCACAGTCTTGACTTCACTCCTCGGAATAGTGAAGCAGCATCACTGGGTTTTATCTATACCCCCTTTCTCATCAGAGAAAAAGACAAGAGGCAAGGGGAATCATAAGTATTGTGAACCCACAAAAACAAGGGGGACTAGCAACTCAGTTACGCTTATCTTTGTATTTCTCAAAAATAGCTAAGAAATTAGCTAAATCAAGATTTTTTTTAGGTTAAAGCTTGCTGAAAGGACTACATTTTTCCAGTAGGTGGCAGTGTTTTCTTTCTTCAGCACAAGTAGAATTCTTAAACACTTGCCTCAAGGTTTGTTGGTTTTGTTTTTGTTTTTTAATTTTACTATTCCTTCAGTAACCTGCAGGTGACAATAAATAAGTTAGTGAAACTGATGTTTCTTTCACTTTAAAAAAAAGAACTCACTCTTGTTGATTTCAAAAGCCTCAGATGCCCAACTTGAACTTCTGCTGCCACTGATAGCAAGGTATATGTATACCAGGGTAGAGGGCTCTAATCCTCCTCCCCATTTCCTGACCCAAGTTATTACTAAGGACTAGCTAATAGATAGTAATGTCTCGGAGCTAATGCGGACACGATTTTCTGCCTAATAACAAAACAAAACAAAAATAAAACACTGACTTTAGAATTCTCGATTTTAGGGAGAAGATTCATTAAATTATGCAGATGTCTTTCCTGGTTGGTTAATAATGAACTTAAAAAATTATTCACATGCCCGAATATAATGGTAATACCTAAACTTTTGTAGTTCCACAAGACCTCTGAATACCTCCAGCAGATAGGCATTGTCACATGTCTGACACGAAGTAAACGGTGCAGAAACTAGGTTTTAAGAAGGAAGGCAGGACTGAAATTCCAGTGACATATGCTGGAGTTGAAAAACGGAAATGTGAATTAGTGGGATAATATCTCGAATACTTTATCTACAAAAATATTGTGTTAGCCAGAGTAGGGAAGGCTGAGTCTGAAGCGCGCCTTTCACCGATTTCTCAAAATATTCTTTTGTAAACAAAGCTTCAAGTCACAGGAGAAAATGTTCAAGGGCTCAGTGTTTCACCGAAAACACGGAGAGCGCTGGATTAGGCCATCAAGTCCACCCGTGAATATTCACCTGATAATAGAAGGTACAGCGATTCTTAGGGTTTAGGGGATTTTTAAGCAATCCTCTACTTTCCAGACAATTCGGCAGCACTCGTGCAGCCCACCCGGTGCCTCTCTGCCCTCCGCCGCGCCCCGCTATTCTCTCCCGCGCGCGTGGACCCCTGACCCAGGCTCGGCGTCGGCCTGGCGCACTGTCCAGGTCCAGGTAAACTGCCCAGCCAAGGGACTGAGATGCGCTGACAGGTGGCCTCGTTCGCCTTCCTGCCGCCCAGGGCGGCGCTCTTCTCCACCCCGGGCCCGCGGCCACAGCCCGCGCGCCAGGCACAGCTCCCAAGCTGGCCCCAGAAGTCGGGCGGCTTCCCTAGGGAGAGCGAGGCCCGAGAGGGGTGCCGGGTCTCCCGCTAGGCGGTCGACAAGAGCAAAGGGCAGCCAAGGCCAGAGCCCCGGTGAGGGGTGATCAAGCCGGGCACTTCTCGCGCGTTGGGACCAGGGCCACAAGGAGCCCGACACCCACGCACGTCCAGCTCTGCGTACCGCCCCTCGGTTTCCTTCCCTTTGCTCTGCGACCCTCGGAACCCGCCCACGCCCCGCTCCCCCAGCGGCAGTGACCCCAGCTCTCCACCGCCCGCGGGCCAAGCCGATTTGCTACCCCCGGGCCCCAATGGGACCCAGGGGTCACCCGAGTCGGCGAACCACATTCCCAAGGACGAGCAGCCGGTGGCAGCACCGCCCCCTCTCAAGTGCCCTTCGGGTCCTCTACGGCCAGCACGCCCGCGGCTCTAGGGCCCTGACCTCTCCAGAACTCGCGGGCGGCCAGGGGAGGAATGCACTCAGACCCCTCCCCTTCCCCAAACTTCTTCCCTCTGCCTGGCGGTTCTTCCAACCCGACCCCTCTGCGCCGTCCGGCTCCTCCCTCTCTGCTCTCCTCCCCTTTTCTGGTCCCCACTTAGGAATCCGCTCCCCCCACCCCCATCGCCGGCAGGGTCTGGGGATCCTCCCCCCGACTCCCCCCCCGCGTGCCGCCGCCGCCGCCCGGGTTCCTCTCCCCCCTCTCGGGCGCTCCCTGCCAAGCCCATGATGTAATGGTGTATGTTAATCAGTAGCATGTGGGGAGCTCCGGCTCCGGCGGCTCAGTCCTCCGCGAGCCGACACTGGAGGCAGCAGCAGCGGCGGCGGTGGCGGCCCGGACCCGCAGCGCCGCACTCTCTCAGCGCCGCCCGCCCCGACGGCATGGCCCGCGGCCCGCGCTCCGGGCGCCCGAAACCTCTCTGAGAGTCGCCGCGGCCCCCGACCCACGCGTGGGGCCCCGAGCCGCCGGGATGAACCGCGTCGAGGTGAGCGCCCCCACCCCTCCGACCCCGGGAGGGGATCCGCCGGCCACTGGGTCCCCTTCCCAAGAGACGTCCCCCTCTGCTCGAGAACTTCTGCGAGGCGGGAAGAGGGATGCTGGCCCCTCGAGGGCTGAGCCGCAGGGCTCCTCTCTCCGCCGCTGGCGGCCACCCGGACAGGGATCGGAGTGGGGGAGCCCCCCGAAGCTGAACTTTCTTCTTTGCGGTCGTTGGGGGGCGTGTGCGGGCGGCGTGGAGCCGCAGTCTCTGCGGAGCCTCCCAGCCCGCTGGGGGAAGCAGTGTTTCGGACTCCGGCGGTCTCGGCGTTTGGTGCGCGCCCGGGGCCGCGCAGTCTTCGGCCTGGGAAGCGCGGGCGAGCCGCTGGGCCGGCGGGACCCGCCCGTAGGCGGTGGCAGTCAGGGCAGAATGCCTAAAGCGCACACGCTCGTACACACAAACGCACACGCACGCACACATCTGATCGCTCTGGGCAAAGCAGGCCCTCGGAGACCTCTCCCGGATCGGCTGGAGCGGCGCGGCGCGGGGGAGCCGGGGCTCCGGCTGCGCCTCCGCCCGCTGGGCTCCGAGCTTTGGGTGGGGAGTTTATTTTTGTCTCGAGCTGCTGCCGCGGCTGCTCACGGCCTAAATCCAGAGGGGCGCCTGGCGGTGGAGATGCTGGCTGTTGCTGTAGATGGAGCTGCAGCCGCTCGGCTGCTTCTCCGGGAGGTGGAGGAGGAGGAGGTGGTAGAGGAGGAGGTAGAGAAGAAGGAGGAGGAGGAGGAGGTAGAAGAGGAGGAGGAGGAAGGAACTCGGGCTGCTGCTCCCTCCGCCTCTGTTTTGCATTAGCCCCCGCCCCCACCCCCGCGCCCCTTAGCAGCCGCATTGCAAGTTTTCCGCGCGAGGATCTGTTGCTGGTGCTGGCGTTTGCAGGCTCAGCCCTCGAGGCCACCCCGGGTGGGGTGTGTGGGGAGCACCAGCCGTTCCGCGCGGCAGCAACAGGAAGCCGTGGGGTCTCCTCACGCACCTGGGAAGGAGCCTTCTGGCCATTCCCAGAACGGGAATAGCTCCTCTCGCGCATCCGGGTGCGGAGGGGGGCTGCCGGAATTTAGGGGGACCAACCCCCCGCGGGGCACCCCCTCCCCGCCCCTTCTGATGCACTCATTTCCTCGGGCGCGCTCTCTCCCTGGCCGAGGTCTCACTGCAGCCTTTCTCTCCTTCCAGTGGTGATCGCCGCTCGGGAATGCGGGTGTGAAGGGTCCGAGCTGCCGCCCTGCCGGGAAGAGACCCCGGGACGCCGGAAATCACCATCCCGAAGCTGCGAGAAGGGGGGGAAAGAGAGCATTCTTTCAGTTTGTGTGCCTTGTGGGGAATTTTTTTTAATCGTTATTTTTTTAAAAAGAAACATTTCCGTGCTACTGTCTGTCATCACCTCTGGGGAAATCAGCCAGAACCACCGGAACGTAACCGAAACCAGACGAGAGAGGCAGGAGCCGAGGCCGTACCTGCAGCGTCCGGGCACCAGAGCCACCTTGGAACCGGAACGCGTCTCCGGCGGCCGCGGGGCTGCGGCTCCGCCAAACTTTGGGGCGGGCGGGGCGGGCTGGGGCGCCGAGGGGGCTTCGTAGACCGAGGGCCGCCCCCTAACCATGATGTTTCGCGACCAGGTCGGGGTGCTGGCGGGCTGGTTTAAGGGCTGGAACGAGTGCGAGCAGACTGTTGCGCTGCTGTCGCTGCTTAAGCGCGTGAGCCAGACCCAGGCCCGCTTCCTTCAGCTCTGCCTGGAGCACTCGCTGGCCGACTGCGCCGAGCTGCACGTCCTCGAAGGGGAGGCCAACAGCCCCGGTAAGTGCGCGGCCACGGCTGTCCCGCCTGTAACCCACCCCTCCTTCCTCCTTCCCCCACCCCCTCCTGCTTCCCAGCCTCCGGCCAGGGCCCCGCCCCCGCCCGCCTCCCAGCGGGTACGCGGAGGGCGCGAGCCGGGGCCCTTGGCATCTCACCCCTCCCGTCCCCCCCCTCCGTCCCTGCCGCCCACTTACCTCCGCTGGCCGCTTTGGTTTTTTGCCCACTGTCAACTCCTTCAGCCCATTCCGTGTGGTAGCCACGGTAGCATGAATGATTGATTTTTCTCTCATGCAGTTTCCTGGGAAATAAGTAAGTCAGGTCACGTAGAGTCTGGATTTTCTGGGCTTTTTTTTTTTTTCCCCTTCTTCTTCTCCTTCTGGGCAACGTGGCTCTCTGGATTTCAGCAACACATGAAGAAGCCGGACTGCCCTTCAGGAAGCCAAGCTTTGATTAGGCTGTATGAGGAATACATGGAAATTCAATTTTACCATTCGTTTTCCCCCATGGATATTCCAGTTTTAGAGCTCTGTCTTCAGATCAGACGCAGGTGACGCTACAGACTATTAAAATGATACTTGCAGGTTGTATTCTATGGGGTTATACAGACCAATCACGACCTTATAGTACTGATCACGGATCTTGTAGAAAGGATCTTATAGAAAGGGTCTCCGCGGAGAGAAGGCGTGAATCAGGGTCTGTCATGCTCTTTGTCGGAAAACTTCACTGAATATAACAATTGTTACATACTTTGCTAGTATTTACAGACATCTCAACTAGTATAGAAAGTGAATATATTGGGAAGGTGCTAGCATGGGTGGTGACAGACTGAAATTATATCCTGGGGTGGGGAGGTGGGGGTGAGGATGGGGGATGGGGGGAAAGGTCTGTTGGTCGTATAATTTTGGATAGGGGAAATTCTTTAGTTCATGCTGCAGCAGGAGGGTGAACAGAGCCCCCAGTGTTTACGCAGAGGAAAGAATGCAGGGTCCTCTTCCAGCTGTTCCATGTTAAAGCCGCCAGTCTGCAAGACTCAGCAGAGGTCTGGGCTGCCATTGGATGACAAGGTCCGGTCCAGGGCAGCAGGGCCTGGGAGACACCAAACTGAGTGAGTGTGCTGTCTGGGCAGCAAGAGGAGAGCTGGCCTCCTCCTCACTCCTCCTCCCTGGTGTGGTGCTCAGGAGGCTGAAAACCCTTGGATGGGATGTTTCCATATATAGAATAGGCTGGAAGTGAGCCGGGAAATCCTCACAGCCCTTTTCCTAACCAGACAGGACTGGACCCAGAGGTCCCTGTGCTGCTGGGTGTGGAAGGCCACACGAGAGAGATCACACAGGCCCCACTGGGATTTAGCCAGAGCCCAGACAGTCCACCCCGTTGCAGGGGTGGCAGTGGAGAGGGGGGCTTTCTCTTCAGTTCCACATTTATAAATAGCTGGAGGGCCAACCTCCTTCATAAGGGTGTGGAAGCACAACTAGGAAAACCGATGATCTACTCTCTTGACTTCTGTCCTTGATATGACGGGGTAGCCTGGTTCAGCAGCTTGATTTTGTTTTCTCAGGTTTGACAAACAAGGTTATGTAAACTTTCGGGTGTTAGAGAATGCAGGGGATTTCAGTATAGCCATTGATGTCCAATGCTTGACTTCACCGCTTGTAGGGACTATTTCAAAGAATGGTAATGAATCTTTAGGTGACTCAAATGTTAGAGCAACATTTTTACCCTTTGAGTTAAAGGAGACTTTCCTCCCATGTAGCAGCAGTTCAGTAAGTGAAAGCGTTCAACGTGTGGTGCAAAAAAAAGTTTCTTGTTTTAAAAACCTTGCCATTGAAAAAAACAAGAGAAAAATGAACTTCTCTAAGTTTTTAAAAGTCACTTGGTAATCCCCCCCGCCCCAAATTTTATCTCAATACACTTAACTTGTATAAGCCTACCTGTTCATGTTGCCAAATGCTGTAGGGATACCATATGTAAGACAGGGACCATTTTCCAGTTTCTGAATTAATCATTCCACCTGATTTTGCTTCCTTGGAAAACTTCACACTTGCTTTGTTGTGTGGCCAGGACAGAAATTCATTAGTAAGGGTGTGTGTTGAGTCAATTTACTTCTCTAGGAGGATCATAAAGAACATCAAGCTTTGTCATTATCCATCCACCTCTGAAGTATGACTCTCCCATGTACCTGGAACCTAGCCAAGAGCCAGGAAAGGGGCAAAAATGCCCACCCGGCAGTCAGAATAGAGGGCAGAAATTATGGGAGAATATATCAAACCCTTTCTCAGAACACACTTACTTTTGTTTTAGACAACAGTCCTAACAATTTTTTAAAAAGATTTTTATTTATTTATTTATTATCAGACAGAAATCACAAGTAGGCAGAGAGGCAGGCAGAGAGAGGGGGAGGCAAGCTCCCCGCCGATGTGGGGCTCGATCCCAGGACCCTGAGATCATGACCAGAGCCGTAGGCAGAGGCTTTAACCCCTAACAATTTTTTTAATGTGAAAAATTAATCCATAGTCTATTAGGGGTAGCACATTTAGAATGGGATGAGGGACTGCTGTCACCAGGAGTGCAAGGTGACCCTAGACAGGTTGGCAACTGGGTAAGTGATAGAAGCATTCTAATTTTAGACACAAGAATTGGGAACAGAAGCCCTAAGGTTTGGATATGTGAGGATAGGAACGCTCAATTGATCTTGCAGGCATTACTCTGTAATAATGTAAATCAATAATTACTATTTAGCATGAATGAGCGTGAACTACCAAAAAGGGGATGCTTTCAAGTGCAGTCTTTGAGAAGAGAGGGAAATATGCCATAAACTTTGAAAATATTGACACTCAAGATAATTAACCTCCAAGGCGGTTTTGGTGTGTAAAGCTCTTACCCATTCAGAAAACTAGGCTGTGTAGAATGACTCATTCATTGGCTGGCTGGGGTTTCCTACACCAAAATCATCATGTATCACTTACTGTACTTTGTGATCAATTAAAAAGCATATATTTCTTTTGGTGTTGAGAGATTTTAAATCTTGCTGAATGGGAACCAAATTCCTATCTAAGGCATGATCTCAGTATAATAAAAAATTTAATTAGTCATGGTATGAACTTGGCTCTGTTTTCTCCAGGACTGACTTTAAATAGAGAGAGAGAATTTTTCACGTTAAGCATAGCTTGTTTGAGATCTGTGGGATGTATTTTGATACTAACTCTTTAGTCTCTTAAATTTAGCACTTATTGAGAATTTAGGGGTTCACTGGTTTATCCTTTGCCTTGGATTCATGGTCATGTGAGATCCAAAAAATGGTTGAATCCATCCCTGTGGGTTTGTGTGTATGTGTGTGTGTGTGTTTCCCCTCTAGATTTACCAATGGGTGTTGCTAATGGTCAACTTCCTAAGTAGAGGCTGGTTTCCAGAACCCTGAAATCGTAGATTTTAGTGCACTTTGACCACCAGCCCAGATTAACCTTGAGACTTCCGGCCAGCCTGTATTTGTAGGTGAGTGGTTCTGGGACTAACAATTCCTTTGATGCATTAAAATGGCAAAAATGGAACCCACTGACTTTATTTGCAGTTTCCTAAAGAAAAATAGGTTGTGTGGCATTGTTTATTCATGACTTTTGTCATTTGAACTTGAAGTATGTTTTGCGGTGGAAATAGTGTAACAAAAGGAGGTTCACAAGTGAATCCATGAAGACTTCCAAAACAGTGCATACTCTGGGGCAATTGCATATGTTTGTGGTAAATAAATGGCAAAAATATTGTTGCTTTACTTATAATTAATACAAGAGAAAAGAAGATCTGAAATGGCAGTGCTTGAGACAAAACCAGTTGTGGAAATTGTACAAGGACCTGTGTGCCTGTTTACTTTCATTAGAGGATGAAGATGTTGACTCTGTGATTTTTTTGGTGTTTGGTTTCCATAATGTGGGTATGCCATACCCCGAGGTGCTTGTTTTTAGATCACAAATGGAGTCAAAGGATAGCAGAAGAATCAAGATTTTCCTGTTGATCCCGGAGGAGACCTTGTGTGTAGTTCTTCCTTTTGCTTATTCATTCAACATTCATTTTCTGACAGCCTACTATTCTCCTGCCCCTGTGTTATGCAGTGGGGGACACAGAGGTGCCTTACTATATTTCAGAGCCTGGTCCATAGATGCCCAGTGTCGAGTAAATGACTAATACGGTATCATAGGTGCTGAAGCACAATTATGGGAATAAAGAGGGTGGAGGAAGGGCTTCTGGGAGCATTGTGAACCTAGCAGCTAATTAATTGTCTGGGGGAGTCCAAGAACATTTTACTGCAAAGGAGATATGTTTGAGTTGAATTTTGAAGGGTGGCTAGGAGTTGGTTCAATGTGCCCAAAGGATTGTAGAGAGTAGGCATGAAGGCATTTTTCAAGCAGAAGGGATAGCTTTGATAAGAATGTTGCCTCTTGAAGGGGCTTGTGCAGGAAATAGTGAGTTCAGGGTGGCTAGGGGATAGCAGAATGTTGACCACGAAGAGGCTAAAGTTAAAACAGAAGCTGTGGGTGTGCGGGATTTGCCAGCTAGGATATTTGGACTCAGTCCTGAAGAGATAGTAGAAAGTCCAAGAAGGATTTTAGGAAAGGAGTTAGAAGATGGAAGGGGTGTGTGTGTGTGTGTGTGTGTGTGTGTGTATTTGTACACTTTTGGGAAGGAGCTTCTAGTATTTGCATGATCCTCTGAGAGGCACAAAGGGAGAAGTGAGGTAAAGTTTGGTTCATTTCCATTTCCATTTTGGTCACCTGGTGGCATCATCAGCTCAGGACAGCTTTGTTGCTCTCAGCATTGATCTGTGGGGGAGAAGAAAGGATGAATGTGGAGAGGAAGAGAAGATATTGTCCAGGTGGGCATTTATTTATATCCATGGAGGGCATCTGTTGTAAAGGACTCGTAGAGTATGGATTTTGAAATCAGAGTGGGCTAGTCAATTAATTTATGAGCCTCAATTTTCTCATTTGTGAAATGGAGCTCATAAAACCTTGTTATTGTCCAGAAGTGACTTGTTAATAATCCACTGAGGACCTTTTCTATGCCCCATGGCTTCAACTTGCCTCTAATTTATGTGGGATTGCCTCTAGTGGATGTGGAATGTGAATTGGAGACAGGAACTCTTTTGCTCTAAAGGATTATCAAGAAGAGAGTGAAGATGACTAGGCCCCCTGAAAAGATACAAGTCTACCTCCCTCCACCTTCTGCATGTCAGCTTTCTTCTATTCTTGATCATGTTGGGTCCTAAAAATTCGACCCTGGCCCACTGTTCCTATATAACTTGTTGATGCTTTTTTTCCCCTTTCAGTTGGTGAATGTGAAAAGCAGAAGACATTTTGATGAACAAAATGTGTAAGGACTTTATATCTGAAGCACTTCCCACCGAAGGTGTCGTTTTCTGTGGGTCAGTCTAGATGACAGGTGGCTGGTCACGCACGTTTATGCTCTCTGTTGTGAAGAACAGCGCTTCAAGCAAGGGCATATGTGTTATAAACAGGTCCTGTGAAAGCCAGTGAGAGGCAGACAAACTTAACAGCAGTGCCATTGGTGTGTTTACGTTTCAATAAACAAAGCAGGGTGAAATGAGGGTCACAAGGGCTTGAGAAGTAGCCGGAAACTTCCCAGTATATCCTGCACAGATGTGATTCTAAAGAGAGCCGTGACAATGCCAGAGAAGACAAAATACCTCTCTTCCTTGATCTGAGGAGAAATTTAGGGGCTTGCATCTCTGAGTGAAGTGCTCTGTATAACTCATCTGCTAGAAAAGGTGTGGTGTTTTGTTTTCTTTTTTCTTTTTAAAACAGAACTGTTGCTTTGAGTTTTGGCTGGTTCCTTCTTTTCCCTACCTCCCAATCATTCCTTCCAAGGCCTTCCTGACTTTTACCAGTTCACATAGAATAAGATGCCGAATCAGATGTCTCCTCAGAGCTATTTTTTGGCTTCTGTGGAAGCTGCCTGAGGCAGGGATCGCCCAAAGAAAGCAGAACTTTCAGAATGAGAGCTGAGCTTTCCCTCTCGGTGAGGGAGTCCAAGGCCAGGGCCTTGCTCTGAAGCCTGTACCCCAAAGGCCAGCGTGGGGTTTGGGGCGAAATCACCTGCTTTTATGCAGGAGCATGTCACTCTGGGGGACTCAGAAGGTAGTTGTAGGGATTTGTTCCCACTCCACATGGCAACATTGTAATATAGTTTTCCTTGTCTTGATTTACTAGGGGAAAGAAAAAAACAAGCAAATAATTCGGTGGTTTCTTTTACACAGTAAATGATACCATCAACTGGTACCTGGCAAGGACTAATGGGTAAGAAACTGTGGTACCAAGTTCCTTATGACCTGTTCATTCCCCAAATACCAGAGCAGAGAGCGAGGTTCATGTCAAAACATGAAGTAGGTGTAATAATTCTTTTTTTTTAAATTAATTAATTTATTTGACAGACAGAGAACACAAGTAGGCAGAGAGGCAGATAGAGAGAGAGGAGGAAGCAGGTTCCCTGCTGAGCAGAAAGCCCGATGTGGGGTTCGATCCCAGGACCCTGGGATCATGACCTGAGCCGAAGGCAGAGGCTTTAACCCACTGAGCCACCCAGGTGTAATGATTCTTCTCAAGGAACTTACACTTGAGTTGTAAAGGTAAAATAAACGTCTATATATGTTAAGCAGCTGCCTTCGGCTCAGGTCATGATCCCAGCATCCTGGGATCGAGTCCCACATCGGGCTCCTTGCTCGGCAGGGAGCCTGCTTCTCCCTCTGCCTCTGCCTGCCTGTGCTCGCTCGCTCTCTCTCTAACAAATAAATAAATGAAATCTTTACATAATGTGGTTATACCATAAACAGTTACTACATGCTGGGGTTCTCACAAGAGAACAAATATGGAGCTGAATGGAAGGGAGAGAACAGGGTGGGCTGGGTAGTCTAAGAAATAATGAGCGGAAGGAATAAACCTGAATGTGTCATTGGAAACAAAGTATTTTGAGGCTCAAGCACTTCTTGCTTTTGTAGTATCCGTAATGCAAGTTTTATAAAGGAAACCACACATATAGGGGGATTCTGTGTGTGAGCACATAAAAGGGACAGACTTCCTGGCTTTTGGAGAATAAATATGAGTACATTAGAGATAGGGGAGCATGATGTCTGTTGTTCATCAGGAATGAATTCCTGGATAGCAGGAGTAATCCAAACACTTCTGTGATCTCTAACATTTAATTTTTTAATTTTAATTTTTGGTGATCTCTAACATTTAAATGAAACATCCCTCCCCTAATATTTTTACCCCTAAAATTAGCCATAAAATTATGAGACTTAGTCATAGTTCTCTTGGCTCCTCCCAGCAGGGTACTTTAAGATGTTACCTTGATTAGAACTCGTGTTCAGCAGAAACATTTTGAACGTGTGTAGGAAAAGGCAAAAGTGGCTTAGACTAGTTCTCAAAATATAATGTGCTCATAAATCATTGGGGAACTTGTTAAACTGAAGACTCTGATTGAGGAGGTTGGTATTTCTTTCTTTTGTTTGTTTTAAAATTTTATTTATTTATTTGACAGAGAGAGGGAGATCACAAGTAGGCAGCAAGTCAGTCAGAGAGAGAGGGGGAAGCTGAGCAGAGAGCCCGATGCGGGGCTTGATCCCAGGACCCTGATATCATGACCTGAGCCAAAGGCAGAGGCTTAACACACTAAGCCACCCAGGCACCCCAAGGTCTGTATTTCTAATAAGGCCCCAGGTGATGCTGCTTCAGGTCTGCGGACCACTCTTTGAGTGGAAAGATCGTAGACTGATTAGAGATGGAAAGTTATTTAGAGGTAATTGGTGCACTGGCTTTCAAGTCTTATGGATGCATATCAGAAGAGTTTTGTTTGCTGCAAATGGAACTTTACATGAAAGCTTATGGGAAGTGGATGCCCCTTCCCTCCCCCACACTAACTCTGAGGAGAATAGTTTGAAAATCGTCTCTGTCCAAGCACTGTGATTTCTTCCCCTGGCTCAGAGGCTTTCAAACCGTCTCTTCCAGGCCGAAATGAGTCTGGAATGGAGGGAAGCAGCGCCAGGCTCTGTGGTAGCATTTCCCTGAGCTTTTTCGAGGTGCCCCTGCTGGAATTTAGGCATTCTAATGATCAGTGTCCCATGGAAAATGAGGCTCCAGGAGAGATTCGTTTTTTGCTGATGCTGTGGGCTGTAAAGTTGAGCTGGAAAGAGCAGGAATGTTAATTCCAGAGACCGGATGGGAGAGATCTCTTCCTACTTCCTCAGCGCACTCCCATACCACACAATCATCGGAATTTCTGAGGCAGCTCACCCTGGTCTGTCAGAATTCAAGTGTTTGTGTGTGCAGCATAAATGCATATAGAACATTGACTTTTCATTGTATACGATTCTGTCTGTGTGAATATGTGCACGAAATACGTGATGGAAATATGTGACTAAAATGGCAAAGTGGAACCACTTGTGAATTTCTGAAGAGTGGTAAAGGAATAAAGCAATCATGAGAACCTTGAGAAATAACCTTGTCTCAGTTTGTAAAAGAAGAGCAGGAGAAAGTAGGTTCTGTGCAGGGACCTATGAAGTTAACACTGATCTTGTGTCAGATACCTGAAGAGTAACTGAAATTTGATTTGCGGGCGCTTGGATGAGGAAGTAGGAAGTGGCCTGGCTTTCATAAGAAGGGGAAGAACGGGTTGTGGAGAACTAATGTCATTTCCTTTTTTTTTTTTTTTTTTAAGATTTTATTTATTTATTTGATAAACAGAGATCACAAGTAGGCAGAGAGGCAGGCAGAGAGTGAGAGGAGGAAGCAGGCTGTCCGAAGAGCAGAGAGCCCGATGCGGGGCTCGATCCCACGACCCTGAGATCATGACCCCAGCCGAAGGCAGCGGCTTTAACCCACTGAGCCACCCAGGCGCCCCTCTCATTTCCTTTTTGATGGGAGAAGGGGAAAGGGAGGGAGATAGCCTACGAGAGACTTCTGTATTCCGGGCAGATCACAGGAATTCTGGTAGCCAGCCCCCATCTGGCACAGCCTTTGACAATTCCTCTTGTTTCCTGCTGAATCAAATGGAGGTGTGGAGGCTGGGTCAGAGTCTAGTTATGTGGCCTTAGAGTGGCTTCAGAAGCTGACAGGCAGGCCTGGCTTGGAAGCTGTCAGCCATAAGGGAGGACTTTGGTGCCATTCCTCAGAGCTCACGTGTTCTGTCTACGTCGTTATTCGTGTTAACATGTGACTTAGCCTGGGGTCCCCAAGAAAGCAGAGCCCTAGGTAGGGGCTGTTGTTCAGGTAGCTTATTTAGGGCACTGATCCCAGGGACAAGAGAGGGCACTCTGGAGAGAAACAGAAGGAGGGAAAGCCAACACAGGATTATGTCATCCAGCTTCACTGCTGCTGTCCGTGCCTCAGAAGAGAGAGACAAGGTGGCACTGGTCAACGGCTGCCCTGGGGTATCAAGTCTCTGCATTACCCAGTTTGCACATCATGAGTGCTGAGTCTTTCCCAGGGTCCCACACTGGGGTGACAGAGAAGCCAGAATGCAGAAAGCTGGAGAGAAGTGGTATAACTGGGGTGTGGAGCTGTCAGGTCACACCTGCCCAAGGCTGGCGTCTACCACAAGGACTATGGTGTAAGCCCAGGTGTAGTTATCAAATCCACGGATGAACCTAGAGGGACAGCTGGGCACCTGGTGACTGATTCGTGAGCCAAAATACTTGAATATAACAGGATCACTCTGAAATCCCTGTAGGCAGAGCCCCTCCATTTGTATCCCCCAGACCCCAGCCCGAAGAGGGATGACCCCGCAGTAGTGTGCAGGTAAAGTACTTCTGGCTTTCAGTAGACTTGGAGTTCAGAATGAATAATGGCACGATGCGGTTGCCCCAAAGCCACTGAACCTGTACTAATACATTGTATGTTTAATATAGTGTATAATAATATTGTCTTTAGAAACAGGTCTTCTCTGACGGCCAGACTGTCCCTTGAGTCTGGGACACTTGAAGAACAAGGGGAGCATTTAGGCTGGAGAAGAAGGCAGGCAGAGAACACGACAACTGTCATTGGTCCCTTGGAAGTCTGGCTTGGAGCTGAGGGCTTTAATTCAGTATCCATGTAGAGGATAGTATATAGAAGCTGAAGTTTAGCTCAAAGTGAAATTTTCTGATGGCTAGAGCTCCCGGACAGTGGCTTTAGTTGCTGTAGGAGGCGGAGGCTGGCTTTTCACTGGGGGTGGGCGAGCATTCAGGACCTCGCCGGACACCGAGTAATGCTTCTACATGAGACCTGCTCCTTGTTAAGGAGTACGTGCTCTGCGCCAGGCACGATCCTGAATTCTTTGCATCCATTATCCCGGGCATGCCTCCCAACAACCCTGTGAAATGAGGTGGGAACTGTCATTATTCCCTTGGTCAGGGAGGAAACAAGCAGTCTGACTTCTAGACAATCCCACGTGCTTCTCCACTGTAGGGACCCCATGGGTTTTGTTTTTTAAAGATTTTATTTATTTATTTGACAGACAGAGATCACAAGTAGGCGGAGAGACAGGCAGAGAGGAGGAAGCAGGCTCCCCACTGAGTAGAGAGCCTGATGGGGGCTTGATCCCAGGACCCTGGGATCATGACCTGAGCTGAAGACAGAAGCTTAATGACTGAGCCACCCAGGCGTACCCCCCTTTTTTTCTTTAAAGAAACCCCCCTTGGGTTTCTTTAAAAAAAGAAACTGTGACCTCTTTGATGACCTCCAGAGTCCTTTCTAACCTTAAGATTCTATGGCTTAGGGGAATCAGGAATAAAGATACGAATAACAAAGCTGTTGGGAGGAGAGGAGAAAGAGAGAGACTGTATGAGTGGTCTTAAGGGCCTTCTTCAGATTGCTTCCAATGGATTCCTTCCATACTTCTTGGCCTGTTGGTGTCCCCGATTTGTGGCTTTTGTTTAAGAAATATGTAGAGTGATTTTCTTTTCTTTTTTGAAGTAGGCAGTGAGGTGAGGCTAGATCATCACTATGATGAATAGGGCCACCCTGTTTAAGAGAAGATGTGATGACCTGAATTAGATCTTGTTTCTTTTGGGTCACACAAGAGCAGTGATAAAGCCCTGTGAGTTTCTGTCATTTATTAGCAAAGGTAACTCATAATTGCAATCTCTATCTCTAAATCTTTTTTGTTTTCTCCACGTGGTTCTACGAGTGACCATATGATATATTATTTGTAGGGTAAAAGCTATCTTTTCTTTCTTTTTATAAAAATTTTAAAAAAGATTGTATTTATTTATTTATTTGACAGAGATCACAAACGGGCAGAGAGGCAGGCAGAGAGAGAGGGGGAAGCAGGCTCCCTGCTGAGCAGAGAGCCTCATATGGGGCTCAATCCCAGGACCCTGGGATCATAACCTGAGCTGACCGCAGAGGTGTAACCCACTGAGCCATCCAGGCGCCCCTATAACATTTTTTTAAAAGACTTTATTTATTTGAGAGAGAGATTGAGAGAACGAATGGGAGGAGGGGCAGAGGGAGAAGCAGACTCCTTGCTGAGCAGGGAGCCTGACGCAGGGCTTGATCCCAGGACTCTGATATCATGACCCAAGCCGAAGGCAGATGCTTAAACTATTCCACCTTTCTTTTTTTAAAAAAGCACTTTCTGTGTGTCAGCCCTGTGCAGATAGCTACACATGTACTCAGATGCCATCTCCAGTTATTGAACAGATGAATGATACAAAGGAGCAGAACTGATGGTTGTAAAATTAAATGCACTATATTTCAATAATTAGATAATGCGCTTATGACCCAGAGTTTAGCACGTAGTAAGTGCTTATTAATTGGCTTAAAAATTATGTAAATCCACAAAGCAGATCTTATCTCCATTTTCTGGATGAAGGAGCTTAGGTTGAGAGCAGTTGGAAAGGTACTAAAGTCCCTGAGGTGTTTCTGTTCCCAAAGCCCGTGTTGAATCCTCACCACCACCTGAATGCTGCAGGGCTCTTCCAGTTCTTAGATAAATAAATATGTTGCAGTTAAATGAAAAGTACATAAGGATATTTAATGATAATTTTATAGGTTTCCCTCTAACATGTTAGAAATCTAATCTTGGAAGAATTCCTTTTGGCTTGTCCATTTTAATCCTATGTAGCTTGATATGGCTTGGCTCCTTCTTTCCACTGGCATTTTTTTTTTTTTTAATTAGTGAAAAGCATCGATTCAGACATTTCCCTTCCTGTAAGAAAGACTCCTGGAACGGAGGCTTCTGCCGCCTGTGCATGAACGGGCAGGACTTGGGGAAGGAAACAGGCTCGGCAGGCTGTAGAGAGGAAAGAATGAGGAATGTGTTATCTAATAGCTCATGGCATCCTTGACGTTGACAAACTAGCAATTGATGAGCTGGGTCAGGATCTCCTTAGGATCTGGAATTGGGCAAAGCACCAACTTGAGGGCTATAAATTAAAACAAGCTCTCCCATTGTTTGTAAATAGTGGAAAATTTCTGAAGATTAGTTTTAAGAAAACATATGTTACAGTTGGTGTAAGAGTGAATCCCCCTTATTTCATTTTCGAACAGCATAGAATTTAGGAGGTGGGAGGGACTTTAACTATGCCAGTCCCTCTGTTGAAGATTTGGGAAGACTCAGGTCAGCTGAGTGGGGAAGCTCTGCTGTTACCCATGGCCACCTTCTGACCATCTAAGACCTAGAACTTGGTATCGTGCCACTTTCTATGGCTGCTGCAGTCGCCCCATTCAAGGATTATTTGATGCTCTATTTACCTGAGTGTCAAAGGCTATTCATCAGGTTGGTCTCCTTCAATTCATGTCCACCACCCTCTCCAGTTCTTTACTTATAGTAAAGCACAGATTCGTTTTCATTGGAAGATGACTGGCATTCATATTTTGAAATACCAGAGGGTTACAGTGTAGAAAGTTTTGGCTTTATTTCAGCATCATCACAGTTCCATGATGTCCTCTTGTTTACGGGGAATCTGACTCAGCCGCTCTGGAGTCACTCTAAATTCCAGCAGAGGGGACGCCTGGGTGGCTCAGTGGGTTAAGCCGCTGCCTTCGGCTCGGGTCATGATCCCAGGGTCCTGGGATCGAGTCCCACATCGGGCTCTCTGCTCGGCAGGGAGCCTGCTTCTCCCCTCCCCTCTTGTCTGCCTCTCTGCCTACTTGTGTGATCTCTGTCTGTCAAAAAAATAAATTAAAAAAAAAATCTTTAAATCCCAGCAGAGAGCTGTCCCCATGCCTACAGGAGGGATGTCATTCAGTGGTTGGTGAAGCAGTTCCTTTGCATGGTGAGATGGTGGACCAAGCAGGACTCCTCCTGAGGGTGTCCCCCGACTCCCTCAGGCTTGCCTGCGCCCTGCAGGTACCTCTTTTAGAGCACCAGTCATGGGGTGCTGCCATCATCTGCCTTCCAGGCTAGCCTGCGTCTTGCTCACTTTCCTCCACCAGCATCTAATAGCATGGCATGGCGCCTGGGTGTTCTCAGTATGTTGTTGTTGGAAGAATGGTGAATGAGTACAAAGATATTGAACTTCTAGCCCTAGCTTGGTTACATCTTGGTTGCAAGAGAAACCTAACTGCAAAAAGATTTCATAAGAAGAAATAGGACGTGATGATAATCCGAGTGCTGGTACGAAGAGGTAGGTAATAAAGGCCAGATGGGATGAGAGAAATAGAGGCTGTCACTTTTCAGTCCCTTACAGAAGGCCCAGGTTGGGGTCTTGGCATCCTTACTTAGAAGTGTGTCACCCTTGGGGCGCCTGGGTGGCTCAGCGGGTTAAGCCTCTGCCTTTGGCTTGGGTCATGACCTCAGGGTCCTGGGATCGAGCCCCATATTGGGCTCTCTGCTCGGCGGGGAGCCTGCTTCCCCCTCTCTCTGCCTGCCTCTCTGCCTGCTTGTGATCTCTGTCTGTCAAATAAATAAATAAAATCTTTAAAAAAAAGAAAAAAAGAAGTGTGTCACCCTTGAAAACATTATTTATCTTCTGACCCTCCATTTCCTCATCTGTGAAAGGAGCTCCCCCACTGCAAGTCACAGGGATACTCCCAGGATGAAGCAGGATTATATATGCATGTAAGACTTGGGAAGCTGCATCACGTTCTACAAATGCAGGCTGACATTATTCTCAAAGGACTCACTGAAACAGTGGGATACAAAAGTCAGGAATGTGAGTGTACAAAAGGTCTAGGAAAAGATAAGCATGGCTTCTTTTTCAGATCTTTGCTCATTTGCAAGATTCTCTTGGTGAACACTGGCCATCTCTGGGCCTGGAAAAAGGCCCGATTCTGTTGATTCGGTCAGGACTTGGAGCCGATGACTCGCAGCCCCCACAGCCTGGCCTGGCTGTCAGTTGTCAAAGTTTCGTTAGTGTCCACTTTCATCCATTTAATTGATTAGGTCATTGGGTGCATTCTCTTTGAGTGTGAAGGACTTCAATGGCAGTGCTAAAAAATGTCTTTTAGGGAAAGCTCCCTAAAATGCTGCATTGTGACCATGATATTCCTGCCTGCAGATATGACAGTATGAGTGTTCAAGAAGTCATTGAGGCATAGGGATTCTATGCATAAATTGGCAGACCTAGATTCTTTGAAAATCTGTGATAATTACAGTTTGGGTTTTGTTTTGTTTTAGTGTTAAAGAAGGAACTCCTCATAAAAGTTATTATCCAACTTAAAACCATTTAGTGGGGAACCTTTGCATATTTTTGTGTACCTCAGCTAAACAAGAAAATATTATGCTTGGCTTTTTAGTCTTTTTTTTTTTTTAAGATTTTACTTATTTATTTGACAGACAGAGATCACAAGTAGGCAGAGAGGCAGGCAGAGAGAGGAGGAGGCCCGCTTCCTGCTGAGCAGAGAGCCTGATTCCGGGCTCGATCCCAGGACCCTGGGATCATGACTTGAGCCAAAGGCAGAGGCTTTAACCCACTGAGCCACCCAGGCGCCCCGTTGGCTTTTTATTCTTTAATATTACTTCTGCCTTTACCTGTCGCCAAACAAGTGTTATTTGGAAGAGAATGGTTTCTTGTCATTTGTATTTAACAAAACCTCCCTCCTCTCACTTTTCCTTACTGTGGCAGAATGAGCTGTGTTAGCACATTTTCCGGATTATTGTGGTACTTGCCGATGATCTGAACACAGTTGAAATATTGAAATTGTGAGCTGTAAGGTTGAACTTGAACCTCGTGTGTGATTCTGATATTACGCTGCGGGTGGGTTACATGGAAACAATCGTGTGTGTAGGTTGAGTTCTTGGTATTGTAGAGGTAATTTGGAGGTGAATCGCGGCTGTTGGTTTTCTTTCAGATTCTCCCCTCTTCTCATTGAGAGAGGGTGAGACTCTCAGAGGTAAAACAGGAAATGTTTGGATATTTTTTTTTTCCAGTCAGGGAGGAAATGCTTGGATATTTTGTTGAACTCCTCAAGAGTTAAAATATCAGCTATGGTTTGGTCCTTAGGTAGAATGGATATGGGTGGGTGGAGGCAAGAGAAGAAGGTGCCCCATGGTACCCAGTGCCCTCACCCTCCACCCCTACACATCACCAGCTCAACACCTAGCTTGCTGGATTGCAATTACTATGTTAGCTGAGGAACTGTTCCAGAGTAAAGGAAACCAACAGAGGGGACACCTAAGTGCAACATGAGGTTCTGGATTGAAGCCTAGATTCAGTGGTGGTGGGGAACATTGCCATAAAGGATAGTGGGACAATTGGTGAAATTTAAATATGCACTCTATCTATTATAGGGGATAATACATACAATTTTGACTTTTCTTAATAAAATTAGACCTTGTTCACATCAGAAGATGTCCTTATTATTAGGAGATGTGTACTGAAGTCTTGGGATAAAGGAACCTGATGTCTGCAACTTACTCTCAGGTGGTTATTTATAAGGTGAACAAAGATGAAGAATTAGTGAATCCTGGTGAAATGTACAGAAGAGTACATTTTTAAAAACAACAAGTTCAAAATGTTTACCTTTTTATATCAATATCCCACACTGGAATGTTGGTTCCCAAAGGAAAGAGCCCGTGTTTGAAGACCTTTGTGTAGGCTGCCAGATAAAACACAGGACATCCTTTGAACTGCAGATATCCTATGAACCATGGGAGCATGCCTATAGCACGCATAGTGCTCAAAAACTCTTTGTGATGGATCTGCAGTTCAAAGTTAACTGGGGGTCCTGTGTTTTTATTTGCTGTATCTGGCAACTCTGTCCTACACGAGCAACGGCCCTGGTACCTGCAGCATGCAGACCCGTAGGACGTGTTCCCTTGTTCCGGGAATGAATGCCGCATCTTTTCAGAATTCTGTTCTGTAGCTCCCCTTAGGTAAAAGCCACTGGGTCAGAGCGTGGAGCGGGGTCTTGGCCTATTCTTGGACCTGATCTCCAGTTCGTCCTTCTCTCTTTGAATGAGCTTTTCTCTTGGAGCTGCTTCAAGTTTTCTCCATTTCTCTGTCAGTTGGTGGAGTCGTCTGGGTTACATTTTATACTAAGTTACCCCCATCCTGACACTCCTGACAGTTTTAAGATCTTCTCCTAACACACTTGAGTAGAATGGATACTGGAATCTATTTTGACAGCTGTTGGAAATCTAGGCTGTTGCTCCCGAGGGTTAAGGAGGTTATTTGTAACACCGATATTATTCAGTGAACTTTTTGGAAAAGAAGAGCTCACTGCTCAGGCAAATAGTATTTTACAGAATTTAAATGATGATGATGTTCACAGTTAAATTATCAAATATAATGGTCTTAGAAATTACACACTTGGTAATATTTTCCAGTAATTTTCCCCACCGATGTAGTAACAGTGTATTATAATGTTCTCGATTACCAGTGCCCTTTAAAATGCAGGTGTGGAGTCTTTAAAGATAGCTAGTTTATTGCCAGCTGTCCCATTGATAACCTTCCCCTTCAAAGTGACCTTTGAGCAATTTCATAAAGAATGAATATTTATAGTATTTTGTTGCCGAGCTACTAAAAGAGGGGTCTATGCAAGTAACAGGTGGCTTCGTTTGGCCTGCTTTCACTGAAATGCGATTCGAATAAAGCACAGCCTTATTTTACCATTGGAATTGTGATTAAGTGCTAGACTGACTTCATCTTTGGCAAATTGTATTTCAGTGTTGAGGTTTGGGTTTAGGGTGGGGTGTCTTGCATGTGCGGGAGTTGGAAAGCTTACAGATAAGACATAGCAGCTGAGGGATAAAGCATCCAAAGTCTTCTTTATGCAGCAGAGGAATTTTTACCAGAGGAACTGTTCTCCTGGGCTTTAGGCTTTAGGGCAACTGTTCAGATTAACCCCCTAGACTTGAATTTTCTTTTATCTCGGGTCCAAGGTACTGAAGAAGGCTCTGTCAAATTAATGATCAGTTCAGTGCTTAGCAAATAGTGGGCACTCAAAGTAAAATTTGTTCGATGAAATGTACTAGATAATTATGTTTGGGATATTACTTAACTTCTAATATGATTTAATTACTTGAAATAGAAGATCTTTCAGTTACTGCCCTTTACCCGATTGCTTGGCAACACAATTGTTAACATGTTTTCTGATTAAAATAAATGTTCTAAGCTAAGTTTATACTAGATCGGATTATAACATAAAGAATTAGAGGCTTTGAATGGATGAGATGGACTTTGACACGAAAGCTATTACTGAGAAGTCTATTTTATTAAGTATACTTTCTTCTGTGTCTGAAAAGATTTATCAAATTGTGCAAATCAGGTCCTAGCAAATTGGGTAGAAGAGTTCTTCAAAAGACAACATTCTTGGAAGAATTGCGTTCCTATGATAGAAAAATTGAAAAAGGGAGAAAATCACATCAATAGCACCCATGATCCTGTTTTTCCTTTTATTGAATTCATTTTGTTTTCTTTCCCAGCACAAATACACAAATAAATTTGTTTACATGCATACACAAAATTAGGAGCACATGACCATATTGTAGTAGTATATACGTGTTTATGTGCTGTTCTGTGAAAAAATCTATTTAAACTACCTGTCTATTTTTTATTTTTTTTAATATATTTTTTTAAAGATTTTATTTATTTATTTGACAGACAGAGATCACAAGTAGGTAGAGAGGCAGGCAGAGAGAGAGGAGGAAGCAGGCTCCCCGCGGAGCAGAGAGCCCGATGCGGGGCTCGATCCCACGACCCTGAGATCATGACCTGAGCCGAAGGCAGAGGCTTAACCCACTGAGCCACCCAGGCGCCCCTAAACTGCCTGTTTAAACCGAGTCTATCATTCATATATTACTGCGTCACCATGAATTGTCTTACAACAATATTTTTAGTGACTGTATAGCATTTCACGGTACAGTTGTGCCTTCCATGGTCTTTTAGGTTATTTCCGGTTGCTTGCAATGCTGTGGTAAACATCCTTTAAAACACGGTCATTACCTTGGATCTATGTCTGTAAGTACAATTTCTGAGTCAGACACACTTAAAATTTTGTATATCGTGTGTTAACCATATTGTCCTTCTGAAAGTTTGGCCCAATGAACGTTCCTGCGAACATTTAAGGATCCACTTCCTGTACGCTTTTTTCTGAAATGCTGTCGTTAAAAATAAACACAATACCTCTTTTTGATAGACTCTTATTATTTTCAGGTGCATTTCTTTGATGGTACTTTTTCCTATATTTATAGTCCAGTAGTGGTTTTTATTCTCTGTCTCCTTTTCCGTGAGGGCATCTGTTTTTACTTTCTAATTTATGAGCACTCTTTCGTACATGTGTTGGGTTGTTTTTTTTTTTCCTTTTCATTCTTATAGCGTGACTATGCTGGGAAGTGCTAAATTATGATGCAGCCTGTTGATAGGAAAACGAGTTTTGAGAGCAAGTGATATTTCTGTCAGACGCTTATTTTTCTCCCTCTGTGTGATGTCATTTAGTTTTCCAGAAGGAAGAAAGAGGTAACTGCTCAGTTTTCCTTTAATCCTCTCAGGAAGGTTTTAAGTTGTTAAAATGTATACAGCTTATGTATTAAGAAGACATTTCTGTATTTACATTGTCTGTTTGAACAGTATATCAAAGAGCTCATATTAGTACTTTATGCTAGAAAGTCCTCATTTTAGAGCCTGGTTTATTTTATGCCAACTTAAGACACATTAGAGGTGGGATAAAAGTTAAAAGGGATCAATGATTCATTGTGTGTGAAATTTTCTAAAGACAGACTAATTTATGTACTCATCTGTCAGGAATGCTGAGAGAAGGATAGAAACTATGACAGCTATGGGCCAGTCAAAACTGATGGTTTTCTGATTTGTAGACACTTGCTGGGTCAAAAAGCTCATTTCTTCGCTCCAGCATGTGAGAATCTTATAGCCATATGTAGTGTGGATACTTAATATTGGATTTCCCGTGTTGTTATTTTTCCGATATTTTCAGCATCAAATTAATGTTACCAATTGAAATAGCAAGACTCAATTGTAAGCAAATTTATTTGAGGCCAAATGATATTAACGTCAGTTAGAGCCAGTGATTCTCAATATGGGGAGGATATGTCTTTCCAGGTGGTAATAAGGTGGCTTGTGTCATTCATTTGTGTGTGTGTGTGTGTGTGTGTGTGTGATTCATTTTTTCCAGAATTTTTATTTTGTGGCTATTCAGAACTGTTTTTTTTTTTTTAATTTTATTTAATTGAGAGAGAGAGAGAGTGAGAGAGAGAGCATGAGAAGGGGGAGGGTCAGAGGGAGAAGCAGACTCCCTGCTGAGTAGGGCGTCCAATGTGGGACTTGATCCCAGGACTCCAGGATCATCACCCAAGCTGAAGGCAGTCGCTTAACCGACTGAGCCACCCAGGTGCCCCACAACTACTTTTTATGGGAAGGAACACATACCATGTTAGAAGATGAGGATACAGCTGTAGGCAAGGCATAGCCTCTTCTTTCATTCGGAAGCAAAGTCCATTCCTTTGATTTGTTTTAACCATGATATAGGTTAACTTTAGTTTTCAAATAAGACAGGAGTTCCCTCTGATTGCTCTTTCCCTAGATGTCTACACAGATCCCTTCTTCATGTCCTTCAGGTCTTTTTTTTTTTTTTTTAGATTTTATTTGTTTATTAGACAGGCAGAGATCACAAGTAGGCAGAGAGACAGGCAGAGAGAGGGGGAAGCAGGCTCACCGCTGAGCAGAGAACCCGATGCGGAGCTCGATCCCGGGACCCTGAGATCATGACCTGAGCTGAAGGCAGAGGCTTAACCCTCTGAACCACCCAGGTGCCCCCCTTCAGGTCTTTATATTCTCCTCAGAGAAGTCTTCCTAACCACCCTCTTTAAACCCCTTACCCTGATTTATTTTAGGCATCATGTTTATCACTGTAAGAAGTATTATGTTACATATCTGTTTGTCATCTGAAGCACCCCCCCAACTAGAATGTAAAGCCCATGAAAGAAGAGTGTTGTCGATTTTGTGGACTGCTTTTCCTCAGCATCAGAAAGAGAACATCAAATATTGCAGGCATGCAATAAATATTTGTTGAGTGAATTATTTCACTGATATTTCCATACCTGTGGTGTGGTTGACATTGTGGGTTGTGGAAAGAACTATGAAGAAAAATAAAGCAGGTTAAGGAGACAGAGATTCCTAATAACATCTATTTTTAAAGTCCCTGGGTTATAAAAGGTGAGGAGACACTGATAAGGCAGCCTTATCTTCTCTTTTCTTTCTCCTGAGTGTCTTTGAGTCCTCCCCTTTCCTCTCTCCTAGCCCTGTCGTGGCCACTCTGTCAGCTGTGCTGAGTCTCTCGAAGGAGTCACACCACATTCTTTTCATGCCTCACTCCAAGTTGACCTTCCCACTTGAATGGCATGAAAACCCAAAGTGGTCAACTCTTGAACAGTGTCCTTCCCAGACTCCCAGGTAGCAGGCTTTGTAGTAGCTAGCTCCTTCCAGAGGTAGCCAAAGACTATCTTAGGGGTTGATAGATAAGCAAGTGTTAATAAGCATTCACAGGTACTTTTATTATAGTTTTCATTTTCTGTTTACATGATTCTGAACTTAATTTCTTTGACAGATTCCTCAAAGATGCGTCTCTTTCACTCAGTTGTGTAACTTGTTATTCAAATCTTCCAAGATCTCAGCATCTCTCAACGGCAGAGAGGTAGCACCCTGGAGAGCATGGATGAGGGGCTGTGTTTTGGTTATCACCATGACTGGATTTTAGCACCTGATGATAGGATACCCCTCATCCTACAATGCAGGAGACAGCCATATCCAGGAGAAATTGTCCTGTCCAGAATGCCAGTGGTAACCTCAGTGAGAGATGCTGATTCTATCCCAGTGGTTCTCAGCAAGACTGGTTGTGGTCTCTGAGGGGTACTTTAGAAATTTGTGGGATGTCGTTGGTTTTCACAACATTAAGGGGTGGTTTACTAGTGGCATTTTACGGGCAGGGCCAATGGTACTAGCAGCCCCGCAACGCCCAGGGCAGCTGCCCACGCTGGAGAATTGCCCAACATCCCCCTTGACATTCAAATGACCACCAGGCAACAGAGACGTGAAAAGTCCTAACGATGCTTAACAGAGCGTACAACCAACTCGGTAAGAAAAAGGTGTTTTTTTGCACAAGCTAAGTAGATGGAAGTGTGTATTCTGTTTTCTTTGAGATTTTACCAGGAATCCCTTCCCACGTTGGCAGCACCATGACTTGTGGTCTGTAATCGGTGTCTGTGTCTGCACGTGTAGCTTTGCATGGAGATTGTAGTATAGGGGTGAGGATGTCTTCTTGAGATCTCCTGCCCGAAAGTGTACATATTATATGTTAGGCAGTTACAAACTATTTTCCTTTTCTTTCTTTTTTATATCATAGCTAGGCCATAACACTGATTTCCTAGAATTATGTGTAGCTTAGAGTATATGAACTGTGATTTTCATTACAAGATTATAAAATGGGCACAGTGTCCGATGAGGTTGAAGTCCTTCGTTCCAACCTAGTTCGGCAGCTCCATTTCTCACTATTCTGTGCAATCTGTTTCAGCCAAAGTGCTTTGCTGTGTGTTCCCCATTTTCTCTTCCCCCATGTGCGCCTTAAACTCAAACTATCCCTCTTCCTCCAAGTTCCTTCCATCTCCCCCTCTATAAATCCTACTCGTCCATCAGAGCCCAGTTTCAGGCAACCCTGTGAGGCTGTCATTCCTCAACCACTAGAGCTCCGTGACTTTTTTTTTTTTTTTTTTTTAACTACTGTAGCACTTGTAAGAGCTCTTCATTCAACACCTGCCTTCAGCCTGGCAACATTATGTATCTTTTTATGTTGAAGTTATTCCCTCAAATAGCTTGTAAGCTGCCTGCAGATGGTCAGCTTGATTTGGTCTTCTTTGGATCCCATACGGTGTCCAGGAATGCGTTCTCAGGAAGCAGCTCCCTCTCCTGAGCTGTGCTCTCCTGTCCTCTTTCCTTCCCCAGATAGGAATTCTTCCCTGTCATTTTGCTAATTATAAAAGTAAAATCTATACATTGTTAAGACGTTTTTAAATATGGAGAACTAAAAGAAGAAAATAACAATTATCATTGATCTGCTATCTAGAGCCACTCATTGCTGTCATTTTAGAACACTTCTTCTAAGTTGTCTTCTCTGGTTATATCTACGTTTTTGTTTTGGTTTGTTTTGTTTTTTATAAAATTAGAATTATGTATTTTCTATAGTTTTATTTTATTCTCCTCACACATTTAGCTTAATGTTATATCATGAGCATTTCCTGTGTCACTAAATAGTTTTAGAAACTGGGAGCGCCTGGGTGGCTCAGTGGGTTAAAGCCTCTGCCTTCGGCTCAGGTCATGATCCCAGGGTCCTGAGATCGAGCCCCGCATTGAGCCCAGCATTGAGCCCGCATCGGGCTCTCTTCTCAGCAGGGAGCCTGCTTCCCCCTTTCTCTCTGCCTGCTGCCCTCCCTACTTGTGATCTCTGTCTGTCAAATAAATAAATAAAATCTTAAAAAAAAAAAGGTTTTAGAAACTGTATTTATATAAAACATGTTTTATGGAAAATTTAGGCATGAAAAAGTAGAATAATATGATAAACTCCTAGATACCTGACATTCAGCTTCAATAATTATCAATAGTATGCCATTCTGAATGTGTAGTTTATAATGGATGCACACCGTTTTGTTGTTTGGATGATACATAATTTATTTAACCCTTTCCCTCTTCCTGAAAATTTTGATGATTTCTGGGTTTTTTTATAATTTTAGATGCTTATGTTTTTGTACTTCTAGTTATAATTATTATTTTTGCACTCTGGAGAACCTAATTAATTTCTTCATTATTAAGTAAATCTGATTATTAGTAGTTTAATGTTCTGGGGTTTTTATTGTATTTCATAACTGTAACTGGTTTCGCTATCATTTTTCTTTTCTCCATCCATCACGTATTTCTTGTATTATCCAGAATGAGTCCCAAGTGAATTAGAACAAGTCATGTTTTTCTTTTCTTCTTTTAAAGGAAAAAAATCCAAAACTCACTATGTAGGAGATGGCATTTGCTTTCTAGATATCTTAAGGGGCGAGCACAAGAAGGAAAGAGAAAATGGTTTCAGGAGAAACAATATCTGGCAAAATATAATCTTTGGTCAGTGGAAAATTATTTTTTAAATGCTTAATTTTGCTTGAAAAATGGATGAAATGGTGAGCATCTAAAGTGTACCTGAACCAATATGTGTATTTCTTGAGCTGATTTAAATGTACATTTTAACAAGTGTATTTGGTATTTTTAAAACACAGCATCTTTAAATGGAGAGTTCTGGCATACAGCTTCTTTTTCAAAGAGGTACTATCTCAGGCAGTGGAGAGAGATATTTTCCTTAGATATGGCCTGTTGTGAGCCGTGGGAGGATGAGCGAACGGAGAGTCAGGTGGGCAGTGGGATTACTGGTGCCCTTGCCCTGATGGGGGTTCTTCTGTGGCACCTGCTGAAATTTCTACACCAGGTCATATACACAAAGATGACTCATGTGCCTGCCTACTCTAAGAAAATGTCTTTGTTTCTTCTATTACAAAGTAAAATATGGTTGGGGCACCTGGGTGGCTCAGTGGTTTAAGTCTCTGCCTTCAGCTTAGGTCCTGATCTCAGGGTCCTGGGATCGAGCCCCACATCAGGCTCTCTACACAGCAGGGAGCCTGCTTCCCCCTCTCTCTGCCTACTTGTGATCTCTCTTTCTCTGTCGGATAAATAAATAACATCTTTGAAAAAAAAAAACAAAGTAAAACATGGTTGCTATAAAAAAAAGACAGATAATAGGTTTTCAGAGATTTATACTAGAGATGTACAGAAAAGTGAGAGAAAGTGAAAGTCTCCTGTAATCCACGCCCCTTCCCACTGGATGACCACTCTTAGGAGTGCTGGATATGCTCATTTTGATTTCTCTAGGCCCATATTAGCATATATTACCTGCATAACACACAGAACAAAAGTGCTACTTTTTAAAATGCTAGTGTAATCAGGAACTTTGAAGTATACAGACCACATACAGTTTCTCCTGGTTAGAGGTAAAATGGTAAGTAGAAATAACAGGACAGGGTTGGTTATATATGGAAAATACAGCAGAAGGGGAAACTTAAGAAAAGGAAGGCATAAGAGCCCAATAATGAAAGTGGTAGAATTTTTGCATGTGAAATCCCACTTTGTTCATTCATTTAAAAAACCTACTCTGTGCTGTTGTGTTCAGTATTAGAGATACAGACTTGTGAAACCTGCCCCTGTCGGCCCTTTTGGTGTTTTGCACATGCTTTCTCATCCATCTGGAATACCTTCCTCTCCTCTATCTGACAGCCTCTCTCTCATCCTTCATGTCCCAACACAAAGGTCACTTCTGATGTCCAGCCTTGTTAGCCCTACAGACTGACTTAGCAGATCCCTCCTAGCTCACATTCGAACACCTCTCCCCTAGGGCATTACTTATTTTCCTGTACTACACAGTAATATAGATGTCGAATTCCTTGAGGTTATGACCTTCATATGTTCATGCCTGTAGAGTCAAAATGAATACACAGTAGATGCTCAAGACAGATAGATAGATGATAGATAGATAGATAGATAGATAGATGATAGGAGCATACATTTGTTGAATAAATGATTGAGTGAACTAAAAAGCTAGTAATGTGGACCAAAATCTTTATATTCCTAATAGCAATACAATGAGTCAAAGAACAGTGTCAAGGAGTAGAGGGATAGTCTGATGTCCTTTTTTTTTTTTTTTAAGATTTTATTTATTTATTTGACAGACAAAGATCACAAGTAGGCAGAGAGGCAGGCAGAGAGAGAGGAGGAAGCAGGCTCCCTGCTGAGTGATCCCAGGACCCTGAGACCATGACCTGAGCCGAAGGCAGAGGATTAGCCCACTGAGCCACCCACGTGCCCCTGATGTCCTTCTTAATATAGACTTTAAGTTTATGATACTTGGATATTTAGACAATGGGATTAAGCAGAACACCTAAAAGTGTTTAATGGGTTAAATGGGAAGAACGTCAGTATAATATATTTTAGTGGCACGTCTCATTCAATGTTATTTAGGAATTGTTAACTGTCTTATGTGGACATTTTGGGAAGATAGAAGAAAAAAATCTTTGCCCCATGAGCCTATATGATATCCAAATTGTATTTTTAGTGGGAGGATACTGGTTTTTGCCTTCCATATTAACGGTCAAGAGTGGGACTGCTAATCTAAAGGTTTTAGTAATTCAGAAGTATGATTTAGAAACTAGAGTTCATGTAAGGTTCTAGAATAGTTTTTTTTTTTTTTCAAGGAAAGAAATTAGTGCCAAGTTAGCTTTACTAGCAGATCTCTTTCCTCTATGGAATTAGACTCACAGGTCTGGAAGGGAAGGGGATCTTGATCTTGTGCATTGAGTATCCTAACTAGATTCATGGTATGTGACCTGAGAAGATGGATCAATCGGTCAGGTCCTGGCGGGAAAGACATGGTTCCCTTGAAAGGGAAATGGAGGAAATAAAGTGATTATTAGCAAAGATGTAGGCAGGGGTCAGGAAAATACACAAGTATCCTAGAGTTAACAACAGTAGAACATCATTATCCCTGACAGGAGCTGTGGTCTCTGGGGAAAGATTACAGTGACTGCCAAAGCAGCCCAGGAGGGCAGGGACCAGGGAGTAATTATTGCCACCTGTGTCTCTTCTCTCCATTCAATTTCTTGCTGGCCATTCCACTGGATGACCCAAATGGACCCCAGAAAGCACGGAGCCAAGAGAAGTAGTCTGAGGAGAGTAGACTCCTGGAGCACAGATCAGAGTGCAAAGTGGAGGAGTGTGGATCTGGAGGAGCAAATGGAGAATATCTAGACAGGGGAAAAATCTTCAAGTTATGAAAAGTGGCCTTTATTGTCGTAGTATTCATGTGCTTGTTTGAGGGGTTAACTGGGGTGCTTAATTTTTTTAGGATTTTTTTGCCTGTAGACCTCCAGATCAGATATTATGAAGGGGAGCCCCATGCAGAGGTATTTTGTTTGTTTCACACAGCGTTTTCTTTTAAAAACCACAAATGGCAAACTATATTGTCATTGGGGAGATTCACATCAAAGTCTGAGTCTCATAATTCTTTTGACAAATGGAAAATTTGGCAGCACTGAACATGCATTGGGAACAATCCCAATAGGAGCCTAGTAGGAGCTGCCCCTTTGGACAGGTAGGAACTCTTCATTTTGCCTCAATCCCCACTACTCCCTATTGTTGTCTTAAACCCACATGGCTTCTGACTGAATCCCCGTAGACATTTCAGTTTGTGTCCCTTGGCCTTACCGAAGCACTTTAGAGAAGGAAGGATAGATAGATAAGTCACACTTAACCTAGAAAGACAGTAAGCTGTGTCTTGGAAGATGCGTTTCTCTACAGAGGGAATAAAGAGACAGGGAGATTAATCTTGTCCCTGGAGACACAGCCCGAGTGTTTGTTAGACTACCTAGGAGAAGCTTTTGCTAGATACATGAAATTCAATTGGATTTTGTTTACCTGTGTTTACCTTTAAACTTTTAATTATTTTCCATAGGACAAAGATGTTGAATAAAGTATGTTCCAGCTTATTCCTTATTTCAGTGCAAGAGCATGCTAAGGAAACAGAAAGGCTGAAATGAGAAAGAAAGAGGGAGAGAGAGAGAAAGTAGAGAAAAAGCAGATAACCTGTAATCTGATATAAACAAGACTGTCAGGAGCATCCTGTTTTTCATAGTTTTGCAAATTTAGCCTGATTTCTTTAGCATGAATTCCCAGAAGAGGAATTGCTGCAATAATGTGCATTTAAATTTTTGAGAGACATTCCCAAATAGCATACCTCTTTTATTTATTTATTTATTTACTTATTTATTTGACAGAGAGAGAGGGATCACAAGTAGGCAGAGAGGCAGGCAGAGGGAGAGGAGGAAGCAGGCTTCCCGATGAGCAAAGAGCCCGATTCAGGGCTCGATCCCAGGACTCTGGGATCATAACCTGAACTGAAAGCAGAGGCTTTAACCCACTGAGCCACCCAGGCGCCCCAGCATACCTCCTTTTTAAGACTTTTAATTCTTATTGTCAAATTGACCTATATGTCTGGAGTAATAGTGAGGACATCTAACCCAAGATAAAGGCAATCTGTTAGATGTTTATGACAGAAACAGACTACATTTTTACCTACGAGGACCATATATTGTAAATAATCTCAGCACTTAAGTTTTGGAGTTTTTTAAAAAACCTGTAGATAAGATAGAGACTGTCACATTTGCAGGGTAATTTTTTTTTTCTGAATAAGATTTTTTAAAAAAATCATGTACTTTTTTTTTTTAAGATTTTATTTATGGGGCGCCTGGGTGGCTCAGTAGGTTAAAGCCTCTGCCTTCGGCTCAGGTTATGATCCTAGGGTCCTGGGATCGAGCCCCACATTGGGCTCTCTGCTCGGCAGGGAGCCTGCTTCCTCCTCTTTCTCTCTGCCTGCCTCTGCCTACTTGTGATCTCTGTCTGTCAAATAAATAAATAAAATCTTAAAAAAAAAACCCATTGTTTTTTTTGTCAAATAAATTAAAAAAAAAACTTAAAAAAATAAATACAAGGTTTTATTTAGCAGACAGAGATCACAAGTAGGCAGAGAGGCAGGCAGAGAGAGGGGGGGGAAGCAGGCTCCCCGCTGAGCAGAGAGCCCAATTCAGGGCTGGATTCCAGGACCCTGGGATCGTGACCTGAGCCAAAGGCAGAGGCTTTAACCCACTGAGCCATCCAGGTGCCCGCCTGGGTGGCTCAGTTGGTTAAGCGGCTGCCTTCCGCTCGGGTCATGATCCCAGCGTCCTGGGATCGAGTCCCACATGGGGCTCCTTGCTCGGCAGGGAGCCTGCTTCTCCCTCTGCCTCTGTTTGCCTCTCTGTCTGCCTGTGCTCACTCTCTCTCTCTCTCTCTGACAAATAAATAAATAAAATCTTAAAAAAAAAAATCTTTGTTTCTCTAAAAAAAAAAAAAATACTGTACTGCTTAGATCGTAGCAAGAGAAATGGGCTCGTTAGCCCTATGATAAAAGATTGGAATTAAAAGAGCTGAGTTTTAATTCTGGCCCAGCTGTTTCTCTGTTTATATGATCTTGGACAGGTTAGTTGACTTGTCTTAATCTTCTCATTTACCCAGTGGAGAAAATACCATAATTGATTCAGAGTGTTACTGTAAGAGCTAAACTATTGATGTGAATATAAAGTATTTTGTAAATTGCAAAAGCAATATACAAACTTCTTATAACATTAGTAATAATTGTAATACTATTCTTAAATTTTCCTGATGCAGTTCCTTCTGGTTATTCCTCAGGTTACAGATTAATTAGCTGGGTGGACATTTTCTTGAAACTGTGTGCCTCTTTTCTTCTTGAAACACTGGATCTCTCTATCTTGAAAGGAAAATTTCAGGAGAATTTATGAACGTGTAGTCTTGGAACTTGGAGAGAAGACACACGTATTCCTGCCTATTCCCAGATCATTAATCCTGCTCTTAATTCTGCTTCCAACCCTGTACCACATCATTTCCTAATGCCCAACTGCAGTGAGTAATAACAACCTTTTGGCAGATCGGATTTCAGTTTTTTAAAATCCAGGAAGCAAAGCTGTGCTTTGGTCTTTCTCCTTTTTAAATTAGAGCTAAATGTCCCTTTTCTCTTTTTAGGCGAGTTAGATGCCTGGTTTCTGCCAGACCAAAGGGAAGCCAGGCCCCTCGTCTGTGTATGTCACTGTCATAAACCCAGACAGTCTGGGCTTAGGAAGCAGCTACTTACGAAATAATGTTTTGGCATTAAATGCCTCACACCTGAAATTAGGGTCTTTGGAGGATGTTTTCCAGGGTTTTGTTGTGGTTTGTTGTGTGTTTGTTGTTTTTCTTTTTATGCTTGTTCCTATAAGATCTTTATTATGAAGTATTTCCAGTGTTTCCCTAGACCTAGCTGCTTGAAATCTGGTGAATTGTCAACGGGGTATATTTTCTCTCCGAATTTGTCATTCTTCTGGAACCATGCCGTGGTGGTTTTGTGATTGAGTTAGCTGTCAGATAACCCCGGCCCTTAACTTTCTGCATTAAAATTGTTTCTCTCTGTCGTCTAGAACAGGTGGCTTGGTATTCCTCAGGTAACTGTTTCGCATTGTAAAGCTTATTAAAAGCTTGCTACTGAAAAATAATAGGACTCTTGCCTGTAGGAGCCATTACGGAAGGTGAGAGCTCCTTTTCTGGTAAGAATTCAGGTCAGGGGGGCGCCTGGGTGGCTCAGTGTGTTGAAGCCTCTGCCTTCGGCTCAGGTCATGATCCCAGGGTCCTGGGATCCAGCCCCACATCGGGCTCTCTGCTCAGGAGGGAGCCTGCTTCCCTTCCTCTCTCTCTGCCTGCCTCTCTGCCTGCTTGTGAACTCTGTCTGTCAAATAAATAAATAAATAAATAAAATAAATCTTAAAATAAATAAAAAATAAAATAAAAAAAAGAATTCAGGTCAGGGCCCTTGTTTCCTGAATGGAACAGCAGCTGATTGTATCCTATAGGCCACACTCGACATGCTCAAGCAACCTTAATCGTTCGTTGAGGAACACAGTTTGCGGGCGGGGGAGGGGGGTGGTTAGTCATGAGTTACTGTATGTTCTCGAAGAGCTTCCATTTTATCATGGTAGCCCCAGTAAAGCTTGCTCGGGCTGTGTCAATCAGCCGTGCACAGATGCGCTGTTACTGAGCTACATTTTAGTATCTGGCCTTTGGCTTCTATCAGCAGTGGAAGGAAGAGCCTGGCTTCAGCTGGAATCACCATTCCTTATTTCTAACTTATTTTATGGAGGGACTATGCCATAAATTCCTCTTTGAGCTCAGCAGTAGAAAATGGACGTTCCTTCCGACAAATCCATCTGCTTCCACGTTTATGAAATTGAGAATTCATAACCTATCATGTTTCCTTTTTAGCTTTGGTTTCCTAAGCTCAGAGCCAAAATTAGTGCTTCATTACAATAACTCTCGTCTCCATTTCCTGGTAGTTATCTCCCCTTTCTTCCATGTGGATTAGCTCTTCTTCTCTTTATTTCAGTGATCTTGTATGTGTGTTTATTTTAAGCCATTTTAAATCCTTTATGGAAGTAGGTAGAGTTCAGATTATAAATAAAATGCTGTTGCTTGTATTATTGTCACAGTCACATTATTGATTTATGTTTGGTGTTAGTCTCCTGCTTCCCTCTGAACGTCTCCCTTATCCTTTTGATTCACTCATATTTGGATGGGGATGAAAACCAGAATAGAAACAAAAAAGGGATATGATCCTCAACAGAAACCTGGCAACATTTTTTGTAGTTTAAAATATAAAGTTACAAGGCTTACTGTACAAATATTTTTATTTTCGTGTGAATCAGATAGCTATCAATTGTCTTAGATACAGCATAGGAGTTAAGAATGTTTGGGTAGGGGACTTTGTTGAGGTTAAATAATGGACTTCATGGCCAAAATCTCCCCTGTAGCCTTCAGTGTTAGATTTACAAAGTGCCTTTCAGTTGAATCTCATATCTGTATTTAGAGTTGCTGTTTTAGGCAGAAACCAAGGCTGATGACGTGGAGGAAAGAGTCTGACCTTTTAGATACTCTAACATCACTATCCATAAGAACTGATGCATGAGCACTAAGGTTGGAAAGCCAGTCTGGCTAGAGGGACTTAAAGACTTTAGGATAAGATGACAGTTCCAGGTCATTGGGTAAAGAAAAAAACTCAAAAGACATCTGGCAGGAGTGGTGGGGAGACTATCAGGCAAAAACTATGTAGAAACCAAGGGGAAAGCAAAACAGAGATAGCAGGATCCTGAGATCCAGGTCGAACCAGAGACTTCCTGTCATCTCTCACTGAGTCTCAGCTGGGCCTTGGGGAGGGCTTGTGATGTAGCATGTATATGGGACGGTTGGCCATAGATTCGGTCCCCATGGAATCAGTGTCCTCTTTACTTGGAACATCTTTCCAGGGCTGGACCATTCCTTTAGGGTCACATGAAAAATTGCTGTTCAAAGAGGAAGCACATTCACGTGCTGCTGCTTTATTTTAAACCAAAATAATTTGGTACTTGCCTGTTGCTAGAAGACTGACCTTCTAAAAACAAAACAAGAACAGAATGGCCCCCACGGTGGCTTTCAGGGATGAAGGTAACTTCCCTTTGTGTCTGTTCTAGTCAAGCCTCTTCCGGTTGCATAGAACAGAAACCATCATGAGCCAGCTTAAGGAGACAGGGGTTTAGTGCAAGTATGTTCCTTTCATGGTCAGGAACCTTCCCAGACTCAGGGGAGCTAGAATTGGGATGCTTTTTTGGGATCCAGGACAGCTGTGTTCTCGATTTCTCCTTCCCTTCATTGTGTTTGTCAGGCTAAACATCTAGGGTCCTGTTACTCCAGGGGTGGAGACTGGGGACCAGCAGCAGGGACATCACCTGCAATCTTGTAGAAATGCAGAATCTCAAGCCCCACCCCAGATCCGAATTGGCATTTTAACAAGACCTCCTGCTGATTTGTTTGCACATTAGGGTTTGAGGAACACTGGTGTAGGTCCCTGGCTATTTATAGCGATGTTCCCTTTACTCAGGTGCCCACTCCAATGTCATCATCCTGGGTGAGGGGATGGGCAGGGCCATGTGACAGGCATCAACTTGGTTGGGCCTGCGGGAGGGAGAGGCCAGGCTGGCTCATCTTATACAGTCTCTAAGACTTTCAGGCTTCCTTTAACTTGTAGCATCTGTTAGGACCATGGTGGGTTCCCAATTGCTGAGACAAAGTTGGTAGAGAAATCTTGTGATTTATTTAGGAATAAATGAAACTGGTTGCGGTGCCATTACTACTTGAAAATGTCATTGTTTTATTTATACCTTACATTTCATTGGCTCAAAGATAATTAAGCCTGAAAACACTGTAGACTAGGTGTAATTTAGGCAGTTGTATGAATAGGAGTTTTTCCCTCTGACAAAAATGTGCTCAGGTGATTTAACACAAGCTACCTCTCACTTCCAGCTAGCACACACTGATCAGTGCTAGCATTCACAAAGCTCGTGGTGCCCAGCTCTGTCTGGAGTCCCGTGTGCATAGCTCTGGCTCCCATCATGCCCATTAGCCTGTGAAATTGATTCTTTGCCATGATTATACAGGTCTTCGGCCTATAGCCAATATAGGACTGAGCACGTGAGTGCCGTTTTCAGGAATTCTGTGAGTCAGATCCTTCAAGGACCGGTTGTGTGTGTGTGTGTGTGTGTGTGTGTGTGTGTGTGTGTGTATCAGTCACTTATGGCTTCGTTATAGATTGGTACATTCCACATCCTAGAAAACATCTTCTCAAAAGGGAGAACTTTTCTACTTCCATTAGTTTATTTTAGTTAAAGAGTTATTTTGGTTTTATTTTTTAAAATTCCTTTGTATTTTTTATTAAGACAATTTTTTTTTTAGAGTAGTCTAAGCGTCCCAGGAAGATTGAAGGGGAAGTACAAAGATTTCCCATATGTCCTCTCCCCCTACACAATCTTACCTATTTGAATGCTTCATTCCCTTGGCAGCCCTTGCTGACCACACCTGTTTGAGGCGTGATTAACTGTTTGCTCCTTGCTTGGCTGGTCAAGTTTTTGGCATTTCAAAGTGCTGATTTCTCCCCGCTTAGTAACCGTTCCAGCAAAAATAGGGAATTTTGGGGCACCTGGGTGGCTCAGTGGGTTAAAGCCTCTGCCTTCCTCAGGTCATGATCCCAGGGTCCTGAGATCCAGCCCCGCATTGGGCTATCTGCTCAGCAGGGAGCCTGCTTCCCTCTCTCTCTCTGCCTGCCTCTCTGCCTACTTGTGATCTCTGTCTGTCAAATAAATAAATAAAATCTAAAAAAAAAAAAGAATAGTGGATTTTCATACTGCCTTTTAAATAAGATTTTATTTAGTTTTTTTTAGAGAGATAGAGAACAAGATAGCCTGAGCTGGTGGGAAGGGGAGAGGGAGAAGCAGGCTACCGGCTGAGCAGGGAATGTGACTCAGGGCTCCATCCCAGGACCCTGGGATCATGACCCCAGCTGAAGGCAGATGCCTAACTGACTGAACCACCCAGGCGCCCTAACAGTGTCTTTAAAGCTTTCTCTGTTAATGTGCATTTCTAGACTGCTGTAATGTGCCCCTCGATGTTTTATTTGTGAGTACTCGTATTGGTGAACACCCAAGCAAGAGAGGCTCAGCCAGTTTTATCTCATGAGCAGACTTTTCTAGTTATTTCTAATCTGCCTAACACTGAACTTGAACACAGTTAAATTCTTCCTCTTAGAAACTGATCTTTAACAAGCTAATTACCCTGCTTAAAAATAATAGCATCCTTCATGACTTTAATTTTCCTGTTCATGTGGCAATGACAGCAGTGGTAGCTTCCCTGAGCCCAGGCTGAGTATCCATCAGCTTGAGCTTCTGCTGTAGAGAAGTCGAGGGGCCTAGAAGCTGATGGTGCATCCAGGCCCGGGAGAAAGCATAGCTAATGGAAACTGTCTTTAAATTGTCGACATTAAATCCACTGAAGGTGTCATTATTTTCTAGGTGTGTGACAGGGGCATCAAAGTTCTACCCTGTCACTTCTGATATGGATTTTTTTGTTGTCTCCTACAGTTCCAAAGAGCCAAGGTTGGATGCATACATTTAATAACTACATGCTTTAATGAAAATCCGAGTTTTGAAAAAGAGAAGGTGAAGGACATTGATAACCATTATATTGCGTCGTTTAGAAATGGGCAGGGAAACCTCCCAGTGATGCCGAGGGCTAGTACGACTGTTCTCAAGAAGCCGGGTGGAGTGCCCATCCTGCTGGAAGTCTGGGCTCATGGCCAAAGGCACTGGTTCTTTTTTAGGAATGAGCTGACATTGAGTGCTTCCCGTGTGCCAGGCATTGTGTTAAGTGTCTCATAGCAACTGCATTGATAAGGTCCTATTATAAGTGAGGAAACTGAGGCCCAGAGAAGCTAAGGCACCTGACAGGGTTGTATTAGTCGCTGTCTCTGCTTGAGTTTCGTAGAGAGAGCATTACAGAGTGGTTAAGAGGATGAGCACTGGGGCAGGCCATTTGGGTTCATGGCCCACTCAGCCACTTACTAGCTCGTGACCTTGGCCAAGCTACCTTAACCTCTGGGTGCCTCATTTTCCTCATCTGTAAAACAGGGATACTGACACTGCCTTCCTCTTAGGGTAGTGTTAAGGATTAAAAAGTAATGACTGTAAAATACTTGGTCCAGTGCATGCCATACAATGCATACTTAGGAAAGTCTAGCTAATTTGCAGTGAAGAGTCAATGTGGAGCATTTCTCTAAGTCTGAGATTAGTCAGCTATTTTAATATTTTAGAAAATAATTCATTCTTATTACAAAAGCAACTGTTTGTTATAGAGCAATTTGAAAATATATAGAAATAAAATGGGAAAAATAAAATGCCACTATCCAAACATACTTTCTGTTAATATTTTGCCCTCTTTTCTGCACTACTTTAATATCATTGTGATAATTATCATGTTTTCTAAACAATTCTGCATCCTTTTATACTTACAATGATCATATAATGATGATATGAATATTCACATTATTATATCTTTATAAATATAATTTTAATGACTAGTAATTTCTACATTGCTCCATTGTTTGGTATTGACTGTTATAATTAATGTTTTCATAAACATATTTGTGAATAAACTATATTTTTTTAAAATAGATTGGGCATCTAGCAGACACACAGGTATATATAACTTTAAAAAACTATTTTACTGAATTAACACTTTGCAATGTTGTTAACTTTACATATACAGACCTTAAAAGAAATCTAGGCCTTTTCAACATCCTTGTTAGTTAAAAGCAAGTTATCCTTAACTTAGAATAAAACAGTAATGAACTCATTTCCTTAGGGATTTATTAGGTGCCCATTTTTACCTTGGGACTGTTCTAACTACTAGGAAGGGGGAGAAGTTGTACAAATAAGTTTAAGGATCAATCCTACTTTTTGGAAAATATGAAGCTGTACTTTCCACTGTAAGGAAGCAATCACAACATCTGCCTTAATTCTGAGAGTGTGCATGTGTGCGTGTGTGTTCGTGCACCCTTTTTTTTAAAAAAGATTTTATTCATTTATTTGACAGAGATCACAAGTAGGCAGAGGGGCAGGCAGAGAGGGGGGGAAAGCAGGCTCCCTGCTGAGCAGAGAGCCCAATTCTGGACTGGATTCCAGGACCCTGGGATCATGATCTGAGCTGAAGGCAGAGGCTTTAACCCACTGAGCCAGACAGGTGCCCCTCATGCACACTTTTGCGATGCTGCTTCCATGTCATGGGCCTGCTTCACGTGGTTTCCAGCAGAGCGAGTTCGAGATTAGAGAGCACCTTATTACCATCCTCACTGGACATCACAGATTGGTATGACATCCATGTTTACAAGCTGTTTGCAAAATGTTGCTTGGTGCTGCCTAATCTGTGGCATGTGCCTGCTTCTCACACGTCCCCTCGTAGGAGGCAGAGCTGAGCCCGGGGAGGGAGGGTGCACCCCGCCCAGCCAGGCTGGGTGTGAGGCTGCCTCTCCCAGGCAGGCACAGTAACCTCGGGAAGATGAAGGCCACAGGCCCTGTTTGGTCTCCGTACTCTGGAAATCATCACTAGACTGTCAGCATTCATTCAGCACATTTCTTTGAGGTTTTCTGTGAAATGTCTTCTCATAATGTCTGGTTTAAAGGTTTAGCTTTCAACGTCCAGAGAGACTGAGTGACTCAGATGGCTCTTAACTCAGCACGCTGCATGCCGCCTGGCGCCATGTTTTTATACTCCCACCCCCTTCCTGCTTTCATTTGGTGGCTGAAGAGATTCTCTGGCTCGTGGAAGTGCTGCTGAAGGTGTATTGGGTGGTCAACCCGTCTTCATATATTTGCCAGCACTGTCTTCGGTGCTGTTCTAAGAGAGAAAGGAGCCGACTCCACTTTAGAGGGAAATTCCTCTCCAGGTTGTGTAACCATTACTTCTTGCCCTGTGGGGGGGCAGGGGTGGGGTGTGGAGGACAGGGGTTAATATCGCCTGTGGAACGCAGGCAGCCTTTAGAAGCTAGGAAATGCAAGGAATGGGATTCTCCTCTAAAACCTCCAGGGGGAATGTAGCCCTGCCGACACCCCGATTTTAGCCCAGAGACACCCATTTTTGGACTTCTGGCCTCCAGAACTATGAGCTAGTAAATGTGGGTGTTTCAGGGGACTCAGTTTATGGTGATTTGTCATGGGAGCCGACAGGAAACTCAAGCCATTCCAAATGGTCACCGAAAGGTATGCTATGTCTGCTCCTGATGTGCATGTGTGAGAATTATGTCATTTCTGGCATCTGAATGCTTTCCTGGAGGGCTGATTTCTGCATCTTGAGGGGAAGGTGAATTTCACAGGACACGGGTTTGAAAGAAATAGCAGTGGTTGACTAGTACATCAGTACAAATGCCTCTTGGCCACACTGTACTTCTCTCTGCCACATGATTACTCAGAGCGGACTCTTAACAGACTCCCAAAGAAGGTGAAGTTCGTTCAGTCTCTGGTGTGTTAGACTGATAGCAGAAGTTACCAGAATCATTCAGAAAACCTTGTTGGAGTGTTTAAGCTTGCTTGCGGCATCGGAGGCATGATTTAATCTTGGAAATAAAAGTAGAATTGCCATGTCTTTGGGATTTTCTTTTTCCAGTAAGGAATTTATTGCTCCAAAGAGTGGGAGCCCATTATGAGCTTGAAAATCCCCTTTTATTGGCACTGCTGCCACTAAGTTGGAGGTGACTCTTGGACACTGTGTTTCTAACTTTCAGTCAGCTAGGGAATCACTTCGTCTTTCGATCTTTGGGCAACCTGGTTTTTGTCTCTAACTATAATCATGACCTGTCCCTTCCAGAACTAGGTGACTCATTTTGGCTGGAATAGTTAATAAAAATTTCAGAGGGAAACAAGAGCTGCAGGATTTTCTCTTCTAGACGAGCCAGGATGAAACTGAAATGGGGCCGTATCGGCATCTACATTTGAAATGACAAGAATGTATTTCTACAGAAATATAAACTGAACTTCACAATGTAAAGAAGGAACAAAGTCATCTACAGAAAAGCAAGCCAAGGCCCCAGAGCTCACAGAGACCCATTATAGTCCTCCCAGAAAAGCGTTTTCTTCACCGGAGAACTTACCAGCTAGCTCGGCCTGGCACTGCTGTGGACGGACAACAGCTCTCAATATTCTCTCAACTCCGTGTCTGAAAAGTATTTATTTCTTAGCCCATGTCTCTCATCTCTGTCCCTTCCTGCTGGATATTGCTTACAGCTAAATGTTTTTTATGATAAGTTAATTACTGAAGCTTTGATTTTTTTTTTGAGCCAAGTTGCATGAAACGTGCAGTCACTGTTGATAAAGTCTCATTACTATAAAAGTCCATTCTGATTAAAAAAAAAAATCAAGAAGTTCAATTCTCCTGTGACATAATTTATAGTGATATAATTCTTTGACTCTGATACAGTCTTACAATAGTTCAGCTCCAGTGCATTTTTTAGGGGTGAGTGTGGAAAAAATAAGCTATGAAAAGCACTTTTAGTCAGATGGAAAAAAAGAGATATGTCCCCCCTGCCTTCAGCCAGCAGATAGGCCCAAATTTGTAAAATTAAAATAGGAAACTCTTAGGGTTCATGATAGGTATGTGTTTTTTCCTAAGGTTTCATCAAATAAAAATGATTAAAAAACCAGCAATGATGATAATTAGAATTCGGAGCAGTTTAATTTATGCATTAAAAGTCATATTGATTGTGATTATGCATAGAGATAGAGTACTTTAATTCATAAAAGGGAGCCTCTGAATCTTGGCTGGACATATGGGTCTTGAAGGGGAAAAAAACTAAAAGATTCGAAGAAGGATCAATGAAGAAGATGAATGTTAATAATGCCATAGCTCACTCCCCTTCATCCATAAAGCCCCAGTTATGAATCATAACAGCATCAAAAATAATGAGCATATTCCTTGTTTGCCCCATGGGCGGCCTTCAAGGTTTCCCTTGTGCTTGGCAATTGAGTAATGTTCAGAACTCAAGTTGCCTTCCAGAGTGGACAAAATTCCCTTGGTAGCCCTACGTCCCAGGAAACCACTCGATTAGGCTTTATATAGAAGTCATGGCCTAGGGAATAGCCTTTTCCCCTCTGGTTTTAGCCTCTGGTTGCCTATGAGGTTACAAGGAGACCATGATACATAGATTCAGGTATCACACTGGGTTTGGTGGGAAATAAAGCAGCAATAAATGTTATCACAACTAATGATTAGTGTAGACAGATGTACTCAATCTGTGGATGAAAGCCCTCAGATCGGGCCTTCCTTTGACCTCAGATGTGCAGACTCCTTTGCTGAGGTGAACTGGGTGGGTAGTGCTGGGTACCTTTACCACTGGAATGGAGTTTCCTTTGGTTTCCAAATTGCATCTCTGAATAGCACAGAATTTGAATTATTACTTTAAAAGTTGGTTGTTTATCTTTGGAAAACAATAACTGAAAACTTACCTAGCCAAAAAAAAAAAAAATTATTCTAAAAAAAATCCTTTCCGTTGTGATTTGGGTTACATATAGTTAGCCAGTTTCTTCTAATTTTTTTCATTTTTTTTTATTCTATCCCTCAATGTCCATATTTTTGTGATGGGATATCATCATTTTTGTATTCACTTGAGTTTGGTGAACTAATCTGCATGTCTCCAACTGTCCTTTGAGTCATCAGAAGCTCTTTCCTTCTCAACTGAGTTTGGGCTATTATTAATTTTACCTCTTATTTAAAATCTTATCTTTCTTTGAATGTGAATGTCTTCGTTTCCCCTAATGCCTATTCAGTCAACTCTAATTGCTGTTTCTTCAGTCTAGGGTCATCTTCATTAGTTTAATTATTGGAGAAGCCTGTTTCCTAAATGTGCTAATAGCATGAAAATTACTTATTTCCATGTTCTCTGCTGTGCTATGCTAAGAAGCAGACAAAAAGAAAAATTTGTACAAGAAGACTGGAAAGCATCCGTCTTCTAGGATGGCCCATTCAAGCTTGCTGCACCCAGCCTCATCTCCCTAGGAGTCAGGACCTGAGCGGGAGAGCTGAAGGTGGGGAAGGGGCCACCCGAGGCAGTCAGTAACAGAAAAAATCACAAGCCTCATAAGGAGGAAAAGCCAAGGAAAGCAAATACACTTGACACCAAGAACAGGATACGCATAAGAGCAGAAGTCCTGGGTCAAGAGCTAGGTGGTGAAGAGAGGGAGGTAGGAGCAGGTAGGGATGAAATGAAGCAGGTAACAGGCATTACTTGCACCAGAACTACCCAGTTCTATTCTCGATTTGCCTCTGTTGGTAGGTAGGTTCGTGGAGTGTGCGTGCCAGGCTGGTTTAAAGGATTAGGGCTGCTTGTCAACAGTTATGGTGCAGTAAATGTCTTCACAGTGTCCCCAGACAAATTGTTGAAAAGTCATCCTCTGTGAGATGTTTGGCCCGTTAGAGCGCACCAACCATTACCAGGCTCCAGCTGGGGCCATTTCTCGGGTGCTTCTTTCTTACAGTGCTTGATTTCCAGTTCCCGTGTCCACATGAAAGTGGACCATAAGATGAATGATTTGTTGGCACGTGATCGTTCTTCCATTTCTTTGTAGCTTTCTTTTTACCTTGTTTCTTGAGTTTCACATAGTCCCTCCTTTATTCTATCAATTATATGTCTAAACAATTTGTATCTTTAAAGTGAAGGTTCTTGGGGCATGTGGGTGACTCGGTTGGGAGTCAGACTCTTGACCTCAGCTCAGGTCTTGATCTCAGAGTCGTGGGTTTGCACCCTACCCAGCGTGAAGCCTACTTAAGAAAAGAAAAGAAAAAAACAGAAAAAGAAAAAAAAGTAAGTTAAAAATATGGTTCTTAAACTGTGATCTGGGGAACCCAAGGGTCCCTTAGGCCCTTCCAGAGAATCTGCAAGATCAAAACTATTTTCACAATACTGCTAAGACATTGCTTGCCTTTTTTTGTGCACATTATCTCATGACTGTGCAGAGTACAAGTTCATCAACAGGATTCAGCTTCCATGCTACAAGTAACCTTTAAGAAATAACCAGTTGTCGAGTTTTAGTGTATATCAAAGAAGAATTTTAAAAAGGCTATTAAAATGCTCCTTCCTTTTCCAACTACATTTCTGTGAGGCTAGATTTTCTTCATATACTTTAACTGAAAGAGCAGATCACAAAGATTGACTGCAGAGGGAGATATGAAAATCTAGCTGACTTCAATCAAAGCATTGATTAAAGAATAGCAAATATGTGAAAACTGGCTCTTCTCACTAGTTTTTTTTTTCCTGGAAAACAGTTATTTTACACAAAATATTTTATTTATGTTAATACATAATGGGTTTACTGTTATTTTTAAATAAATTAATATTTTAAAGCTTTCTTTGTTTTAATTTGTAATATGGTTCATCTAGGTAGGTATAATCCAAATAAACAAAAGTTTTTTGGGGCTCTCAACAATTCTTAAGAGTGGAAATGGATTTTAAGACTAAAAAGGTAGAGAACCACAGCTTTAAAGTAAGCATTTGTTTATAACACAGAAATCTGGTGGTTCAATAACACAAATGTATGGCCCATAAACATAACAGTTATAAAGTCAGAGATTGATAATGACTTTTACAAAGTAGTTGGTTTGGTTCTCTCCTGTCTTCTGTGCCAGGAATTGCTACATTTCCCTCTTTTCTTGCCCTTACACACCAATAACTGTAAAACCTGACTGAAACCTTATATAAATATGTGGGAAACACTTAGTTACTAGGTATTCTCTTTTCATGAAATGTTTCAAGTTGTCAATAATACTTTAATAACACCAAGCAGTTTTGCCCTTTTTGCCAGAGGGGCACAGCTTTACAACAAAATTTCATTGACTCTCTGGTTATTTATCTGTTAAACTGAAAGCCAAAGTATCAGTCTCCTAAGAAGAAGACTGGAGAAGCCACATTATTTCTTCCAGTTAAAGAGATAGAAATTATGAAGTGGAAAGTGGCATCTCATAAAGTCGTAGATTCAGAGGTGAGACAGGGGGTTGGTACTCGGTTCTCTTGAGTTCAGCTAAGTCATTGCAAAATGTGCCATCATTACTGACACCTTTCTTTGGTACTCTGCCTGGTGTGTTTTCGATAAAGATTAACTATTCAAAAACTGTCTGAGATAGTGCATATCTAGTAGAGAGGGAGATGGACCCGAAGTCAAGGGTCCTGGCTTCTCTCAGCAACTCATAAGCTCACCCTGTGACCTTGGATAAGTCACCCAACCTTCCCAGGAATTCTGGGACATCTGTCAAGTAAAGACATTCTGGCCTAGAGAGGTGGGAGGCACCGTTGGGGTTTATAATGTAATTTATTTGTATTCTGTCTCATGTCGTGATTACAACAAACCCTGAAGTAACTAAGGCAGGTGTCATTACTTCCACTTTGCAGTTCAAGAAGTACTGGAGGTTATATGATTAGTAGGGATGACACTTCGTTCTCTTCCTCATCCTAACAGCACAAAACCTCTGCCAAGGTGTACATGAACCGGGCTCTGGGTCCTTGAGAAATGTGTGCTCAAAGCATAGGAGAGGAGCGCCTGGGTGGCTCAGTGGGTTAAGGCCTCAGCCTTTAGCTCAGGTCATGGTCTCAGGGTCCTGGGATCAAGCCCTGCATCAGGCTCTCTGCTCAGCAGGGGGCCTGCTTCCCTTCCTCTCTCTGCCTACTTGTGATGTCTGTCAAATAAATAAATAAAATCTTAGAAAAAAAAAAAGCACAGGAGAGGTATTAGACTCCTCAAGCTGGAGCTCTGAATGCTTTCCCATAACGATATAGCTAGTTATAGGCAGTTCTTTAGGACTGGATATTGTAAGCACTGCATTTGAGGAGTATTGTGGGCTAAGTAGATATTTGTGGGTATCGACCTAAATTCCCAATCACCTCTTAAGGCATTGTTCCATGAAAGAGGTGTTTCGAGTTCTACACAACCTGTATGTAAATGAGCTTTTGAAATACAGAGCATTCGATAGTTGGGGACTGTGTTTTTGTTTTTTTTAAAATTTAAACATATAATGTAAACCCACCACCCTCTCCTAACCCCCCCTCCCCCCCATCCCCCTCAGTTTGTTTTATGACATTAAGAGTCTCTTTTGGTTTGTCTCCCTCCTGATCCCATCTTGTTTCATTTATTCTTTTCCTACCCCCTTAACCCCCACCCCTGTTACATCTCCACTTCCTCATATCATGGAGATCATATGGTAGTTGTCTTTCTCCAATTGACTTATTTCGCTAAGCATAATACCCTCTAGTTCCATTCTTGTCGTCGCAAATGGTAAGATTTCATTTCCTTTGATGCATAGTATTCCGTTGTATATATATACCACATCTTCTTTATCCATTCATCTGTTGATGGACATCTAGGTTCTTTCCATAGTTTGGCTATTGTGGACATTGCTGCTATAAACATTCGGGTGCATGTGCCCCTTCGGATCACTACATTTGTATCTTTAGGGTCTGTGTTCTTTTTAAATGTTTATCATTTTCATTTTGTGACTTATTTGAAATCGTAATATGCTATCACTAAAAGTCAGAATACTTCACCTGAAAGGTATAGTTTTACAGAATACTATTTTATTTATTTTTCTTTTTTTTTAAAGCTTTTATTTATTTATTTGACAGAGACAAGGAATTTGAGAACAAAAGCAGGAGGAGTGGTAAAGGGAGAAACTAGGTTCCCTCCTAGTGGGTACTCGGATGCGGGGCTCTATCCCAGGACTCTGGGATCATGACCTGAGCCAATAGTATTTCCTCCAAAGTCAGTAGCTTTACTTCATTATTTTATTATGTAGAGGGAGCCCACCTCCCCTGCTCCCTCATTTAATTTTATAATAGAAGTGAGTGGGGGAAAATTCTTAGCAGAGATTGCCTATATAAAAATAAAATTTTGACGTACTCTATCGTCTTTGAAGTAAATTTTACTTGTATTTATAGGTGGCTGTACAGTCTGTGGTATGCCCCATGTGACTCTGTATAAAACTACACACTATTTCTAGAGGCGATAACTAAAGGCAGATAGCTGCCTCAATTTAAGCATATCCCATATAGAAAATGAAAATATAAACCTTCCCATAGGAGAGATTATAAACTGCCTTGTTCCCTCCAGTCATGCACATTTAATATCTGTCTCTGTTGTTCTTTTTAAAACTATTCAGTTACACTTTCTTATTGTCAGGGGGAAGAAAATCTTTCCATAACTCTCGCCTGAATTAGGTGACAATGCCTATTTTTCCTTTTTGATTCTTTAGCACTTTTTAAGTCTTTCTTGAACAGAAAGATCACATACTAATATACCGCCCTTCTTTTCTTTTCTCATACCCCCAGTTATGGTTTCATGTCATTATATGAAGCTGTGTATATCTTGGTGATTGTGTCAATAGCAATAAAAGCATAGAGTCTGAGTGTGGGGAAACCCCCTCCTGTGTGAGGCCATTTATTGGCTCGTTTCAGAATTTAATAATATGAAGACTTGACTATTGTGAATTCCTTTGGTTAAGCTAAGCTCTTATAGAATTAAATGTACTATTATTGATTTCTTTTTGCTAAGTTGATGTGAGTATTTTGTTTTGACAATTTCAGGGCCTTAAAATGCCTATCTTGTCACCAATCTTAAAATTGTGTATTTTTTCCCAACATAACAATGCACAGTTTTAAGAGCACTGGATTTTCAAAAGTATGTGAAATTTCTTTTTATAAGGTAGTAGGGAAAAATAATGTCCTTTAATTGCAAAAGGTGAATTTTGAGTGTGAGGTAGGGAACGTTGAAGCCAGAGCTGGAGTTTGTTTCCAGTCGATTTACATTTGAGTAAAACGTATCCTTACTTCACGGATGTGTCAAACAATTTATTCAAGACTCTGATGAATTTTAAATATATATTTATAAACCAAAGGATTTTTAAAGGTGCTGAAATTAAATATTTAATAAATGTGGAGATGTTTAGATATGGTACTTTCCTTTGTGATTCTGTGACAGTAAAGGAGGGAACCTGAAAGGATCATTCATTTCCTTGAGGTAATAGATTCTGTAGGCTATATACAGTATTTCCTTCCCAGCTGTATATGAAAAGATTGTGGTTCCCTAAACATGATAGGCTCTTTCAACCAAAAATAAGTACAACAGTGCATTTATGAATGCAGATGGTCAATAAGTTATATTATGAGAACATGCAAACACGAATTTCTATGTCAGTAATTTCACTGCAAGTAATAGACCATTTTCTTCACTCAAAGATGGAGTTCAGGCTGGTTTTTAAAATTATGTGAGGAAGAACCTGACAATTCAGAGGAAAGCGGTGTAGGAAGATAGTTTAGTTTAGCCCGTTCCCTAGAGGCTTCACATTTTTTGTCTTCCGTGAAGCTGAGAAAATGAGCAAATGTCTGGAATTCCATGTACTGATGCAGTCATTCTGGTGAGTCATTAGGTTTCACAATTAATTTCAAGAAGTCATCCAACTTCTTTTTCCATGAGAGTTCTGACGACCACTAGTCACACATCATTCTACAGAATTAATAGCGAGGGCCTCTTAATAACTTTAAACTGGAGTGCCATTCAACAACTATTCCCAGGAAAATTCTTTCCTCTGCGACTCATCACTGTGCCTACTGTAGAAGTTTCTTGAAAGTTGAATACCTGTTTTAATCACAATATAGACTATGTTTTCACAAGTTCATTGAGGACTGTATTGTATGGGGACAGACTCAGAGCCTCCCTGGCATCAGGATGGATGATGTCTTTTTGGTATGTCCCTGAGTTTTTGGAGATTCAGTAGGAGAGGGGATGTTCTTTAAGGAGCGATTCCATTCATTAGCCTGTTTTTTTTTCCCCTCAAGGGGTTCACAATTGATTGTGCCCAAACATTATCAGTCTTTTGGTGGCAAACATGGTAAGAATACAAAATTAAATGCTTTCAAATTAGATGAGGTGGCTTCTGGTGTAATTCCGATTACCATTGGCCTAGAGCTCTACAGTGTTGCTGATGTGCTTTATCTGCACTAGTGTGCTGGAAACAATTCACACCAGCACCCAGGAGCTGACAGTGCACACTTCTTTTCAATTAGACTTTCAAAGATGTTAACTGTGGTAGCTGGAAATCAGCCATGTTGGGAGTCTTCACACCAAGGAAATTGGAACCCTGTACGTCCTCCTCTCCACTCTCCTAGAACCAGTTATTAATAATACTTTTGCCAACACACTACTGCTTTCAAACTAAGACATGCAAACTCTGCAGTTTTGAGGTTTTTAAACAGTATCTACCCAGGACTGATCACAAAGGAAATATCAAATAAGGCATCTGACATTAAGAAATTACAGGCTTAGCCAAACTACTTCCCTCTACTCAAGCATTTATTAAACTTGCTTCCTTTCAAACTTGAAAATGAACAAGAGATTTTAAGCCTGGGTTAGAATAGATAAATATGTTTTAAAATGTATTTTTGTATTGTATTGATTTTTTTTGGTAATTTATTGATTTAATAGATACTTCTGGGTGTAGGTCTTTCCCCCAGTTTGGAGAAAGCCAGTTGCAGTTACTAAGGAAGATTTCCTTGGGACTGCTCATCTTGCCTGGCACACAAGAGAAGTGGGCCAGATGGAGATCACAAGTAGGCAGAGAAGCAGGCAGAGAGAGAGGAGGATCGATGTGGGGCTCAATCCCAGGACCCTGGGATCATGACCTGAGCCAAAGGCAGAGGCTTTAACCCACTGAGCCACGCAGGCGCCCCTGTTTGTTTTATTCTTTTTTTTTTTTTAAGATTTTATTTATTTATTTGACAGAGAGACCACAAGGAGGCAGAGAGAGAGTGGGGGAAGCAGGCTCCCTGCCAAGCAGAGAACCCGATGTGGGGCTCGATCCCAGGACCCTAAGATCATGACCTGAGCCGAAGGCAGAGGCTTAACCCACTGAATCACCCAGGCGCCCCTGTTTCTTTTATTCTTAAGATAACACTTGTCCTTTGGAAAATTACTTACTCAAACATGTCTTGCGCAGAAAAGAAAAGTGTTTTACTTCACTATTTATTGGATCTCTATAAAGCAATGTACTTCTTTCCTAAGGCTTTCTATATAGTAGGACTAGCATCATATAAAAAAGTCATGTCTTGGGATGCCTGGGTGGCTCAGTTGGTTAAGCAGCTGCTTTTGGCTCAGGTCATGATCCCAGCGTCCTGGGATCGAGTCCCACATCGGGCTCCTTGCTCGGCAGGGAGCCTGCTTCTCCCTCTGCCTCTGCCTTCCACTCTGTCTGCCTGTGCTTGTTCGCTCTTTCTCCCTCTCTCTCTGACAAATAAATAAATAAAATCTTTAAAAAAAAAAGTAATGTCTTGAATAAAAATATATAGCTTTCATTAGAAAGATAAGAAAGAGCCCCTTTATTGACCAATATATCACTTAAATATGTTTTGGGGATAGATTTGTAGAATTATTTCCAACATGAATACAACTGCTGTCAAATATATTCTTAACAATGATTTAAAATGGAATGAATTATAAATGGAAAAATTGCTAGGAATGATAATCTACTTATCTACTACTATATTATGATATAATCAATAGATAATTATTTCACTACTATAATTGATAATTATAGTAGTGAAATAGTAATGAAATATAGTAGTGAAATAGTAATAAATAGTAATGAAATATAGTAGTGAAATAATAATATAGAAGTAATATAGAAGTAATAAATAGTAATGAAATATAGTAGTGAAATAGTAATAAATAGTGATAATTATTTCACTAGTATAATCTACTACTATATTATGATATAATCAATAGATAATTATTTCAAGTCAGTAGTTAATTAGCCAGGATCAGTTTCTGGTATTCAGATATAGTTGTTATCAAGACTGAAAATGATAACTTTCTTCCCACAGTATCCTAAATTATATTTAAAATCCTTTAATCCCTTGGGGCAGAAGGGGTAATCTTGAGTTCCTGGCTTCTCATTTACATTTTTCTTTTCTAGCTGTGTCTATAAGACATATCTTAACTTCTAGTGCATTTTACATAACAGGTGTTCTTTCCGTATGTAGCATATATTGGAGAAGTGGCTAGAACAAATTTAATATAGAACACGTTAAGAAATCAGAAAGGGGATCATGCTCATGACTAGGGATAACCTTTTTTGTTTGAGCTGGAAGACAAAAACAAAAACAGGCAAGTCAATTAATTTTTAAGAATAATGTCTTCTTTTGGATTTGGGAGATGCTTTTCTGTTTTCATTGATCTCTGGAGAAGGTTTGTCTTCTGGATGACCTTAAACATAGCCCCATGAATGCTGCCACCGTGTCTCTAATTCAGCTGTAGCTGTGATGTGAGGTGATGCTTAGCCATAAGACCCTGTCGGTCCTCTCTTACACCAGGCATCCCACTAACACTCACTTACAGCTACCTTTCGGTGGGCACGACATGAAGAGAGCCTTCCATACATCATTCCGTGAGGTTGGCATCATCATAATCCTCATTTTTCAGATGTTGAAATGAAGGCTTTGGGAGGTTAACTTGCCTCAGGTCTCACAGCAGCTGTCGAGCCAAAACTCGTCTGCAAAGGGACCCAATATCACTGCCCACCACAGAAGGTGGTTCTGAACACTGAAAGAATTAGCCAGTGGAAACTGCAGTTTCCCGTAACATTGCCTGCAACAAAAACAAGTAATGGGTAAGTCTCATCTATCATCTATCATCATCATCATCATCATCATCATCATCACTATTATCATTAAAACTAGGTCAATTTGGGAAAAAAAAAACCAAGCTAGGTCAATTTGATCCCAAATTTGGTGCTATCAAGCCCCACCGAAAATGCTAGGTGAATAGGAGTGCCCTTCCCTCCCCTTCATGAGGCTGTGGTCTGCTTAGAGGGTGCCAATTTATATGGCGTTGGTTCTGCCTTGCCAGTTTAGAAACACCTTCTCTTGCTGCAAGGTGGAATGTTTTTGACTGTTTTCAGGTCTGAGGTCTTTTTCTTGAAACTGGAATTAAACCAGGTAAGAAAGAGGTCCTAAGGACTATGTGCTAATAAAGCCTCAGCAGGCTTATACCTAAGGACTTATACCTAAGTCCTCAGCAGACTTAGGTATAATTTTAAATTGCACCTAAGAAAAGAAAACATTGCTCCTTTCCCTTTTCCTTATGTGCAACTGAAGTTTTACACCAGATCAGGTGACAAAAGGGGGAAGGACGAGCTGACATCTGAGAGCTGTTTTGAAGGCGTGACCTCTAGGAGAAGGTCTCGTGCATTGTGACTCCCAGATTTCCTGTTCAGATTTTTAAAATAGCAACTCTTGAACTCAAACAGCACAGTCACAGAATAGCCTTCCTTCGCTGGCACTCTCCACAGAGAACCCAGTAAGGCTGTCATGAAGCAAGACCCACATGGTTAAAAATGTCTGAAGATTCTTGCCTTCGTGTTAACTTTCAGAATGCCTTTTTGAAGTCCATATGCAATCCTAGATTCCATCCTTTCTTTCTAGTCTCCCGTACCCAAAGAAAACATATCTACCACCTAAAATGTATATGATATCGATGCTTTGTAATACGTTGTCTAAGAGGAAAAAGAAGGAAAACCTGATTTCGAAACCGTTAAGTGAAAACTGGACTCATTTTTGGTAAGCCAATGAAGCAGGGGAGGACAGTTTTTTGGGGGAGAAGCAATTAATCTTTTAAAAATTATTTTTATTCATTTGGGTTCCTTTCTGTTGCTGGTAATATGTGAAATTTAGGATTAGAATAATGGATATTTCATGGAAGAATTTTCTCTGGAGGAAGGGAAGTATTTCATTGATTTTTTTTTTCTGTGCATAAAAATGTGTTACCTACGCACAATCTTTGTGAGTTGACTTAAAAAACGAATTTTCTTGAATGGATAGAGTTTTGTGGCAGTGACACTATGATATGGCTTGTAAATGAGGCAAAAAAAAAAGCACTTTCTTTCTATGAAGTTTATGTTGTTTTTGTTTAAATTAGAAATTAATCATTTAGGGTTTGTTATTTTGTCATAATCAATTTTGGTGTTGTACCGAGAAGGCCACAATTACAATGTCTCTCTGCCATTTTTGCGCTCTCATTATCTAGTTCTCAGAGAACAGTTTTCTCAGATAACCAGGCAACTAATGAAGGCACTATTCTGGGAAGCAGGATGGGAGATTACGATGAGCCTCACATGAACACTTGCGATGTTACGCTTGCGATGTTATCTTCAAACGAGCATATCCGTGAAGTTGTACTTTGTGTTAAAGGCATTGGCTTGATACATGTAAACCCTTAAAAAATGCCTCGGTTTACCTTGACATTGAGGACCTTCAAGAAATGGCAGTAGCCCAGGCTTCTGCAAGACAGAGTCTTGTTATTTGCTTCTGCATGTAAAGTGTAGTGATGCTGGCCAGGGTCAGGCTCCTGGCCCTGGAAAAGCTTCTAGGCCAGTGGCCCGGGGGGGCGGGGGTGTCTCAACCTTGGCTGCCCATGGGATCATCCAGAACTCAAAGTATTCATGACTCCCAGTCCCAGCTCCTGGGACTGTGATCTCCTGGGTCTGCCATATAGCCTGGGGACTGGGATTTTTGCTTCTCCTAAGTGTGTTCTGTGGAGGAGCGGTAGCTGAATCAGCTGGGAGCCTGTTTCTAACGCAGAGTCTTAGGCCCCACCCAGCACAACTGAAACAGAGACTGCATTGCAACAAGAGCCCCAAGTATGTATATTCAAGTCTGAGAAGCACTTTTGATAGCCCAGGGTCCTAATGGCACCTGGAAATGGTCTAATTCTGTAGCTGAAAAATGAGTTGATCCAGAAACTGCTAGAACCCACTGGATAGTGTCTAGAATAGGTTTTAAAAACGGGTTTTGGGTGGAATGAG
>ML105084.1:94935-124640 GCA_003697995.1 Taxidea taxus jeffersonii | reverse complement strand
AAAAAAAAAAGACATAGAGATCAGGCAGTTCTATCAAAGGAGAAAATAAAGTTCCAAAAAAATGAAATAATTTATCCCAAGTCACAAAGCTACAAAACTAATTAATGGCATGAGTAGGTTTAGGTCCCAAGTCACTGGAACTCCCAATCCTTAGCTCCTAGGGAGGCACTCTATCAGAGTCATTAAGAGCATAAGATTGGGTAACAGACAATCAACCTCTCTCACTGACCAACTCTCTGTATCTGTAAAATGGGATTAAAAACAATATAACACCTGGCATTACTGTGAGATATTTAAACACTTTACAGAATGTCTGGAATTTAATAGCACTGAATGAACATTATGGATTTTTATCATTTTCTTACTGCATTTCATTGTTTCTCACTGCATTTCATTATGAAGAAACTTCACTTTCACAGCATAGGCTGCATTCACCTCCATTTTTCTGAGATGGACCTAAGAGTCAGGGATTGCCTTCTCAATGACCAGGATGATTCTACTACTTGAGTTCTTGCTACACAATACTTTGTGATAGGTAGTGACAAGAAAACTTTATTACAGATGAGAAAACTGAGGCACAGAGAAGTAACTTTTTCAAGAGCACCTGGCTATTCAGTGTCTTCAGAGCCCACATTTTGTATCATTATGATATACTGAAGCTAAAACAATGGAGGGTATTCAGCATCAATCACCAAGTTCAGGTGATCAGGGTTGGGAAGTCGGGAAATGTGCCTCCTTCTCCATTCTCTGTGAACTTGTAAAGAGAACTGCCTTCTGGAGAATTATGTGAACATAGCTGTCCGTCTGCAAAGGAAATGGGCTCCACAATTATGACATGGAAGAATCACAGCTGGCCTGGAGACCCAATCCAAACCCCCCAAGAGTGAAAACTTAGATGCCACATCCAAGTCCTATGGGTGCTTGTCCAAGACCAACATACTTGGGACACTCTCTCTGCTGAAGCCAACCCTGACAATTATACATCAGAGATGCTGTAGCTCAAGGTTAAAATGGTCAATTGCTGGGGAAAACGTGCCCACTGATGTCATCATTCTTAGAAGTTGTGTTCATCTCTCATTTCTGGGAGCATTAGATTCATGAACACATTGGTGTTAAAAAGCTAATTTAAAAGTGGAGTCCAATGTTTAATTATTGTTTGATTTGGGGTTACAGCCTTTCATTTTTCAAACATCTTAAGAGCAGAGAATGAAAATTGTTACCTAAGAAACTATTGAAATTCTCTGAACTCTTCTGGGTATGTATTATGTATTCCACGAGTTCTCTGCCAGGGATATAAGTCAGAAACTCTCCTGCTGGTTTTGATTACAGCTGCAAAGTCACAGATTTGAACAGCTCTAGACAATCATTCTTCTGAACCTGCACATAAATATAAAACATTTTCTTTATCCTTATCACATAAACCTTCAATGAGATTTGCTTCGAAGTAAATTCCAGTTTTCTTCCATTTTTTTTCCTCATTTATCATTTTAATAATTAGCAAACTGCATTTTTTTGCAAAAGTATTCCATTTATATATTCAAAGGTCACTGTACAGGTTCAAGCTATTTAATATCAAAGCAATGATAATTTAACAATCTCTTCTTCTGGAGTCAGATAAAACACAAAATTACCTCTGGCTTTTTAATTTTGCACATTTATAGACACATGATAAAAATATGAGATTAAGATAATGGCAGGAGCAATATAATGAACCATCAGTTAAGCTATGGCAAACTTTCTTTATATCTAGCTTCGGGTCTTTGCATTGTCACTTTATTATTTAAAATGGAGCCATCACATTTCAGTAAGTGATATCAAGAACATAATTTGCTAAGACACCTCTTTATTTGAGGCGCTGTCAGGACTGGCAATGAGAAATGACACAATCCCTCAGTTGTAAGCGACAGGCGCCACTATATTAGTCCAGCACTTGTGTATTTCTCTGCTGTTTTTGAAAAATTGCATTTCCTTTGTGTAAGCAGAACAAAAAGAAATAGAAATCGGTTCCATGTGAATTCTGTGGTCCTCTATATTAAACTGTAATTGTTTCCTGGTAAAAAACCAAGCCTGCAGGATTTCCTGAAAAATAATTTACAAGGATGGGTACTGGGTCCAGCTTGCTTTTTTCCCTGTGCTTCTGTGATTGATGACACTGCAAGGAGCTGATAGATTTGCTGCTGCTGCATATCTAGAAAGTTCTTTTGCTTTAAACAAACTGCAATCTTCCCCCGCTCCCCCCAAAAAATTCACTTTCCTGGATTTTTGCTTCCTAGTTTCTTTTCAATTCTGGCACTGCTCTGAGGGACCCCGCTAGCGGACCCCATTGCATCAATATGACCATGAAGACAGCTTGAATGAATTATTTAAGGTAATGGCTAGGCAGAAATTTGTAATTCAATCTAGTTAGTTCAGTATGAGCTATGATATTTAGAGAGGTAATATGGAAAGAATGCTGGCTGATGGGTCCTACACACCTAAATTCAGATCCTGCCTCTCCTGCTGCTTAACTTGTACATGTCACTTCAACGATGTAAGCTATAATTTCCTCTTATGCAAAACTAGGGAATGATGAAGCCTATTTTCAAAAGAGGAAGCAACAAGCTTCTTATGAAAACCCAGTGAGTTAGAGGTTGGAAAACAGTCTGTAAATCATAGATGGTTTTACAAATAATAAAACCCCAAAAATGGTAAATGAGAGCCTCAGGCCCCATTCTTTGAGGATCCCCATATTATTTTAATAACAAGCACTAAGGAAGAAAAGCTAACTATCCTTAGGCCTTACAATATGTTGGGCATTATGCCAGGCCCATAACACACATTCTCATTTATACCTCACAAAAGTCTTGTAAGGAATGTGTCATTCTTATCTTTTATAGTAATAATTATGTCAAGCAATTATTGACTGCACAGGATATGCTATATACTGTGCTGTGATTTACACACAAAATTCCATGTAATCCTTAAAATAATCCTAGAAAGAAGGTACAGCATTATCCCTACTGAGGAAGTGAAGGCTCAGAGAAATTAATTTGCCCAAAGTCATATAGCTGATCGGAGAGACTCATTAAACCACCTCCAAGCAAAAGCATCAGCCCATCTCTACGAATATACCCTCTGCTTTTGGACCTTTTGATCTCTTCACACTTTTCATACATTTAATCTGACTTTATTTGTAAAGGACTGGACGATGGGCATGGAATGATGTCGTGTGACTTGTTCTGGGGTCCTCAGTTGTTCGTTCACATCTCATGTCACTGTGGCCCTGCATATGCTGCAGGGTCAGGCAAAAGCCCTCAGGCCTACAGGTTTCCTCTCTTATGTCCCTTGGTATGCTTCTAGGCAAGGGTTGGCAGCACAAAAGGAACAAAGATCCAAATATACTATGTCATATGAAATGAGGTTAGAATAATGACATAAGCTTTATAATAAACTCCACTTGTGATAGCCTGGCTATACATCCAGTAAGGATAGTCACATGGTCATTTGTTATTGAAAATAATATGCTTTAGAAAGCAATACCATTTAAGTTCCATAACGACCCCTTCCATTCATTCCTAATATTTGAGTCCCCAGCACAAATAATGGAGCTTTGGAGGTGCTGCAACACAAGAAAGAATGATAATCCTTCAAACCTGCTTCTGCTGGGGCAGATGGATTGGTGAAATATTTGGCAAATTTTCTATCATGTTAGAGGAGACTGAGAACCAGAGCAGAGCACCGAATGAGAATCCGAGGGCCTCGGAGGCCTGCCAAAAATCAGACCAAGTAAACATTCACACCTAGAAATTAAATCAACAGAAATACCTTGTAGCCAACAACTTTTGCTATTGTTCTGTCCTGGGAGTCTTTCTCCCCTCCACATGCTAGATGGCTTCTTCACAAACACTAAACTCTGCTACTTGCCATGTATACAGTGTGGTGAACAAAGAAGGAAGCAGGATGAGATTTCTGTCCCATTATGGAAATCACTTGCATTAGCTCTTTAATCCTTGTCCTGAGAATTAAAATGACATCATACGTGCCAAGCACACAAAGCAAGACTGTATATGGCACATGATAAGGAGTCAAGAGGTGCTGGTTTTTGGTGGTGATGTCATTGTTTCCATCATATTTTCCCCTTTTCTTTCTAGACATTCTTCACCAATTCAAGCCATGTCCTACCCATTTATCTACCATTTTGGAGACAAAGAGAAGATATAACTAAGAGGAAGAAATAAAGAAGTACTTAGGAATAGAAAAACAGAGAAAGTTGCTCCAATATTCTGCCTGAGTTCATGAGCTCAGGCAGAATATTCGACCTTAGTGAGCTTATCTATAAAATGGGAGGGTGGGTAATATGAATGCATTGGCCTCCACCAGGGAAGACATGCTGTCTGACAAGCCATAGGGTACTTTAACATCAATATATAGCTAAGGAGCAAAGAGCCTAGATTACTTCTGAATCCCTACATGCCAGTGGGGGGCATCATGTACCCCAATGGATCTCATTCACTACACTTCCTTCTTTGCTAGAAATAGAAGCAAAATTTACCTTAAACATAGCTGTTTTATTGGGTGTTATCTGCTGTGAATAAGGAAGTTTTTAAGAGTCTTATGAGGACAACACAACATGTGATAAGTTCATCTAAACTTCCCAATATGATGAGACACAATGTATAATGTATGCATTTCCCTCTCTATATAAGTGTATATATATGTGTGTGTGTATGCATATGCATATACATATATTATATATGCACTATAAGTTTATATTATATATATACACATATGTACACATCCTTAGACACACACGCACACTATTGTGCTTAAAATATTTTTTTCAGGACAGTCTTACTGCTGATTTTTTTTTAAGATTTTTTTTAAATTTATTTATTTGTCAGAGAGAGTGAGCACAGGCAGACAGAGTAGCAAGCAGAGGCAGAAAGAGAAGCAGGCTCCCTGCCAAGCAAAGAGCCCTATGCGGGACTTGATCCCAGGACACTGGGATCATGACCTGAGCCGAAGGCAGCGGCTTAACCAACTGAGATACTCAGGCACCCTATTGCTCCTCTCTTTTCCAAATCTCCCTACCCAGTACTCTCTCTGTGATCTCTTTAAAATGCATCCCTCTTACTGCTGATTTGTACAAGGCCTTCTTTTCTTTGTTTAGGTAATATATTAAACTACAAAAAACCTTTCCCCTCATGGAAACCAGAACAGTGGCAGTCACTTACATATACTTCACTGGTCTTACCTCATCCCTTCTCTAGTACCCCCCGAAAATAACCATACCCTAGATTTTGTGTCTGTCATAAGCTTGCTTTCCATTTATATCATTTTATCATGTCTAAAAAATTATACCCTTATTTTAGTCATTTTAACCATAAAAAAGCTGTATGTAATATAATATCCTGGGACTTACTATTTTTGTCTAAAATCATTGCTAAAATCAATCCATTTGGTTGTATGTAGCTATACTTCAATTTTTTGACACTTCCATTGTAATACACCACACTTTATTTATCTATTCTTCTGTCAATGGGCATTTGAATTATTTTCACATTTTACAATCTGTGTGGCCTGAAATGTTTATTAACCAGTAATAATTCAATGAACACCTAATGCTTTTCTTAAAACACTTTACCACTCAAACATAGTCATGAAACCAGTCAAAGGGGAAGGAATAAAGGCTGAGTTCATTTTAGTAAGGCCTGCTTTTGGGGGCAGGGTATTTCCCTTTAGTAAGAACTGGTGCTTGCCTGTTAACTCCAGTGGAGGCATTTTTGTAAACATTTTACCTACCATCTCCTGAGCCAGCCATTTGCAATTAACAATAGCTTTACTACTTTAAGCCATGCTTCAGTTTCTTTCTCTATGAAAGTAACCAGGCTGGTTTTAAAAAGCTGTAAGGTTCCTCTCACCTCCTGAGGTTCTAAGCCCTGAGGAAGAGAGAGGGATTTATCTACAGTAGAGAAAACTCACATTTGTTGTGGAATTATGAAGCACATGATACTCTATATTTCATATACAGTATTTTATTTAATGTTGGGATGACCTGATGAATGTTACTATTATCTTCCTCTTTGGAGATAAACTGAAGCAGAGATTAAAGAAAAGACCACACACACCCCTAAGTTTTTAAAAAGCTAGCTAGTGAGTCGTGGAATGAAGATGGAAATCCATGCAGCCTAAAGCAAATGCCCATCCTGTTGGCCAAGCAGTCTGGATCTTAGCCAGCTAAGCCATCTTCTGAATTTCCTAGAGTTCTAAGAGCAATCATTGTCAAATTCAAGCATACAAGCATACATCTCCAGCTAGAAGACCTTCCTCTCACAAACCAAACAATGAAATTGACACCTTTCTAGGAGTAGAAGTTTTTTCATCAGTATCTGCTTAAAAAAAATCACTTATGCATTTTTTGGTTTATTATCACAACTATTCATTCATAAGTGAACAGAGAAGAATTGAAGTTGCTAAGACTGAAGACATCACAATGAATTCTGGTGGAGAACCTTTGTGTCACCAGCATTCTAAACTGAAATGATAGCATAATCTTTTTTTTTTTCTGTTCAGTTCTGTTGATACATTTTTTATTTTTTGCACAAATACATTTTTTAAATTATTATGTTCAGTTATCCAACATGTAGTGCATCATTAGTTTTTGATGTAGTCTTCAATGTTTCATCAGCTGCGTATAACACCAAGTGCCCACCACAATTCGTGCCCTCCTTAATACCCATCCGCCAGTCACCCCATACCCTCACTTCCTCCCTTCTGATGATGTTTTATGTGTTTCTTTTTAAAAAGATTTATTCATCTATTTGATGAATAAAGTGAAAGAGAGAGAGATCAGGGGGCAGAGGGAGAATGAGAATTTCAAGCAGACCGGCCCCCTCAGGTAGGGAGCCCAACACGGGGCTCAGTCCCATGACCCTGAGATCACAACCTAAGCCAAAATCATGACCTGAGACACTTAACCAACTGAGCCACCCAAGTGCCTCTACCCTTACTTCTTAGACATTTCCCCACAGTGTGACTGCAGCACCATGGAAAATTCAGTGAATTAGTGCAATATTTGAATATTTTTGCCAACATGCAAAGTTGTAGTATTTTCAGTTTATTAAATATTAAATATTATCAGTATGAAAGCTTGGTTTTCTAGTTCATTACGAGGCTAAAAGAATACAGTGTTGCCAACTTATAATCATCAGCCAGTGAACATTCATCTTGTGTCATGTGCAGAATACTGAATGAGGCAGTTGGGACACGATAAAAAGAAGTAGAAGATTCTGCATCAAGTGATTTTATAGTTTAATTGAGAAAGTTATCTAAACAAGAGCAGCTTATTAAATATCAAATACAAGTTTAAATGGTATGAATTAAATTGGTGTATACTTAGGGAACACAGAGTAAGAGAGGATTTACAGATTAATCAGAGATCAGCTCTAAGGAAAGTGCACGTGCTCTGAAAGTCATAACTGCTCTTGAATACGACTGTGTGCAAGCCTTTATGCATAAGCACTGTCCAGGCAGTATCTCATTCGATTTTCACAACTACCTTTTAACAAAGCACTGATTTTGCTCCCATTTATTTAAAAAATAAAGATGAGGAAACCAAGGACTAGAAAACCAAGACAATATACCTAACATCACCCAGGTAACTGGTTCAGGATTTAAGTTCAAGTCGGTCTGACACCAAAGCTGATGTACTAACCATTATGTGTACTGTGTTTAAAGAAACAGCACAAAGGTGGTCGTTGGCTCTGGAGAGATGGACAAAGGGAGATGAGCATACTCCTAAGGAACAGCACAGGCATGAAAGGAGGCATTATGTGGAAGACAGGGGTAGATCAGCTTTTTTTTTTTTAAACTTTGAACTAATTTTAAACTTATAGACAAGTTGTAAAAACGTAAGAGTTCTTTTGTATGCTTCAACTTCCTTCCCTTTGCTGTTAACATCTTACACAACAATGTTCAAGAATAAGAAATTAACACTGGCACAATATTACTAATGAGAATTTAGAACTTATTTAAAATTTCAGTTTTTCCATTAGTGTTCTTTTTTCTGCTCCGGGACCCTATCTAGGATCCCATATTCCACTTAGCTGCCAGCTAAGGCAGCTTCCTCCTTAGGGTCTTCTTGTCCATCACAATTCTCCAGTCTTTCCTGGTTTTTCATGGTTTTGACACTTTTGAAAACTACTGATCTGTTATCTTTATAGACTATCTCCCGATTTTCATTTGTTTGGTGTTTTGCCATAACTGGAATGAGGTTATACATTTTTGGCTAGAATATCACGACAACGATGTTTCTGTCCTCAGCGCCCCATATCTCGAGGTTCAAGATAATCAAATATCTTTTTACTGGTGCCTGCTGGGTTTGCCGCTATAAAATTACTATCTTTTCCTTTGTTAAGTGTTTGGGGGTAGGAGAGATTCCTTGAGACTATGAAAATCTTATTTTTCCTCAAATAATTGCCCCCTAATTTTAATATCCATTGCTGGATTTTGTCTGACATTATTAGTACAGTGTTTCCCTAATGATAGTTCTCTATTTCTCTCTTTTCTTCTACATTTGTTGATTGGAATACTATTGTGAGGAATAGCTGTCTCTTCTCCTTTACTGATTTATTTATGTATATGAACATGGATTATGGATATTGGTTTATTCCATGTGTTAAGTATTATTATTATTAATTTTGTGGCTTGAATTATTCCACATTTGACCACTGGGGGAGCTCCCTCAGGTTAAATCTTGTATTCTTTGGACAAGGTTCATTTATTTAAATCATTTCCCTGCTTTCTGGCATAACATGCTATATCCTACGTTCGTCTTTTATATTTCTTGGCCTAACCCTGGAGTCAAATACTTCTTCAAGAAGGTATGGTTCCTTCTATTGAAGACAGTGATTCCTTCTATTGAAGAACAGTGATCAGAGAATTAAAAACCAAGATTTAGGTGCTGGGTTGTTCAGATTGGTTTTTTTTTTTAAAGATTTTATTTATTTATTTGATAGACAGAAATCACAAGTAGGCAGGGAGGCAGAGAGAGAGGAGGAAGCAGGCTGTCCGCAGAGCAGAGAGCCCGATGCGGGGCTCGATCCCACGACCCTGGGATCATGACCTGAGCCGAAGGCAGCGGCTTTAACCCACTGAGCCACCCAGGTGCCCCCAGATTGGTTTTTAATTATCATCTTTGTACTTTTCTTTTTCATTTATGAGAACTAATCTCAGTGATATGAGAATGAAAAGAACAACTGTGGGTAGACCTCTAAAGTATTTTACATGCCAGCCTAAGGAGTTGGGATTTGATATCATTGATACTGGACAGAAATTTTGTAAAGCTAAGCAGGGGAGTAAGTGACAGAATTGTGTTACAGCATAATCCTCATACTCACGTACAGGATATAACAGGTGAGTGGGCAAAAGCTTGCATGCTTAAGAATACCTAGGTAAGGTTACCTATGCACTGAGTGAGAGAGGTGCAGTAGTAGAATAAAAGTATAGGAGGAAGAAAGAAAAGGAAGAAGCAGAAACAGTAAAGAAAATTAATTGACTAGAGAAGGTGATAGACACAACAGAGTGTTGGAGGAAGTGTAAAATTATTCTGTTTGGTATTTTGGAGAGCCGAATATATAGAGGTGTCACTGGTAAAATCAGGAATGATTGATTCTGTGTCAAGACAGCACAGATTTCAGTTTTGACATATTTAGCTTAAGAATTATTAAGACATGTTAATGGAAATATCTCCAGTAGGAATAGGAGGTATTATACTAAAGATAGGTATTATATTTTTGAATAACTAATACCTACCTCTGCATGTCCTTTCAGTGGGTATTTAGAATAATAACAGCTAACATTTTTTTAAAAGATTTATTTATTTATTTGACAGACAGAGATCACAAGTAGGCAGAGAAGCAGGCAGAGAGAGAGGAGCAAGCAGGCTCCCCGCTGAGCAGAGAGCCCGACGCAGGGCTCGATCCCAGGACCCTGGGATCATGACCTGAGCTGAAGGCAGAGGCTTTAACCCACTGAGCCACACAGGGACCCCAACAGCTAACATTTTTAAGTGCTTACCTTGCATCAGGCTTATGCCAGGCATTTTTATATACATCAAGCATATATATATATATATGGCTTTTTTTAATCCTCATAATATTCATAACATTTCCATAGTTTTATGGAGAAGCTGAAATTTAAAGACACTAAATAACTTGACCAAAGAGACACATAGTAATTTACGAAATCAAGATTTGACTCCAACTCATATGACTCCAATGCCCCTACTCTTAATCAATACAGTTTTAAAATGAAAAGTAGGTAAACATGTAGAGTGATCAAACAAAAAGCATACCTTACAGAAACAGATTTGAGACTTATTTGTGCAAAAGAATTCACTAGAGGAGTAAGACAAAAGGAATAAAAACACCCTAAGATAGAATCTCAAAAAAATAGATTTGAAGTAAAGAAGATAAAGTCAAAGATGATTAAAAAGAATAAAATAGAGAACTAAATAGAAAATATTGCATATCAGAGAAAAACAAAATGCTATGCTAAGAGATTTCTACCAGTAATGGTAGGTAAGCTTATTGCAGGCCAACACACCTGCCAAGGACAATTATAAAATACAAAAAAAGTCTTAAATCTTTGTTTTAAGGTGTCAAAAAGCTTACCAAATTAGCAAAGGCCTTAAGAGACAAGATCCCAAAGTAAAGTGAAACTCCTAGGTAAACTTAACATTCATGTCCTTTGCCTGTGCAGTATTTGTCACTTTTCAAGAGGCTGTACAAAGCTTCTGACAGTTTTAATGGGGCCTAGGGTAAGAAATTGGAGTTCAGGGTCTATCAAGATGGGGCCTCGGTAAATAACCTCAGTAAATAACCTACACTTTAAGCTGGGACTACAAGTGACTATACTTCAGAAATTTACCATCCCTCACATAGAATAAAGGTCGCTTCTAATTGACTCTATCCAAGATTCAATTAAGACAGTCTGCCCAACACTAACTGCCTTCCAGTAGAAAAAGTAAATACTTTTTGGAGGAAGATAAAACTTATAAATTTCATACACTGTATATAGGATTCAGTAAAAAAAAAAAAAATTAGCCAATATCTAAGAGATGAGAATAATGTCTCAAATCCAAGATAAAAAGCAGAAAACAGACACAGATCTACACAAGATCCAGATATTAACATAAGACTTGGATATTAAAATATATGTGATTAATATAATTCAAAAAATAAAAAGACAAGATTTCAGAAGAGAAATGGAAACTATAAAGAGGAATCAAGTGGGACCTACAGAATTGAAAGATATAATTGAAATTACATCTTAATAGACAGCTTCAAGAGTAGATTAGATAAAAGTAAAGAAAATATTACTAAACTAAAATTTATGTCAGAATAAAATATTCAAGCTGGACCACAGGGAGAGAAATAGTGAAAACCACATTTGTAAAAGTGTAGAAGACATACAAGACATGGTAAAAGGTAGAGTTCACATATAATTGGAACCCTAGGAGGAAAAAAGAGAATAGAGTAAAAGTAATACTCAAAAAGATAAGCGCTGAGAACCTTCCAAACAGGTGAAAATACACCAAATCCAAGGTTGAGGAAGTGCCACAAACACTACCAACAAAGAAACAACCATACTGAGGTATTTCAGGAGCTTTCCAAGAAAAAAAAAGAGATAGGAGTAAGATAGTAGCTAAAGTCTCAACAGAAACATATGAAGCTAGAAGATAATGGGATATATTTTCAAATTGCAAGGGGAAAAGAAAATATGGAAAAAATGCCAATGATTTGTTTGTCTGATGGTACTCCTTCAAAAGAGAAAAGAAAAATGAGATGCTCTCAGTCCAGAAAAGAGGTTTTATCACCCACACTGAAGGAAATAAAAGAAAGCCCTTCTTTAGTCCAAAGTGAAATGATCACTGATGGAAGCACTGAAATGCTGGAAGAAATGAAGAACAGGAAAAAGGATAAACATACAGGAAAAATCTGGACGAGTATTAACCATACACAAGAATACCAATAATGTCCTGTAGAGCTAAAATACACAGGCACACATAGGATTAAAATATATGACAACAAAAACACAAAAGAAAGAAGGAAAGAGGGTATTATAAAGTATTCTAAGACCCTTATATGTCTTGGGTAGTGGCAAAAATAATTTAAATTGAAATTTAATGTGTTAAAGATATTTACAGTGATGTCTTAGAGTAGCCACTGAAAGAATAGTAAAAGAGGATAATAAAGTTATAATAAAAATAATAGTTGCTGCTTCCAAAGAAGCCAAGAAAGGAAAGAAAAAGGAGGGACAAATAAATGGCAAATTAGAGAACAAATTTAAATCCAAACATAATAATAGCACAAAATGTAAGTATACTGAACACTATAATTTTTTAAATTACCAAATAGTATTTAAAAAAATCCACAGACTGCTTAAAGGGATGTACTTTAAATATAAGGAAATAAATGTAAGGAAAATAAAATAATGGGGAAATACACAATGCAAAATGAATCAAAAGAAAGCTGGGATATCTATGTCATTACTGGAAGACAGGGTGGAAGTATTGCTAGAGATAAAACCAGGATTTGTTTCATAATTATAAAATGTTCTATTAATGGGAAATTGAATAAAGCAAAGTATATGCAACTAATAAAATATCCCCAAAATATATATAGAAAAAGTTGACAGAAATAAAGTCAGAGAAAAATCAACAATTGCAGGTGAAAGTTTAACACAACTTTCTCTAATACAGTAAATAGACTAAAATGAACAAACAAAAAAACCCATAATAAGAATATAATAGATATGTGATTCACAGACCTGTACCCCTGGAGCTAATAATATATTACATGTTTATGAAAAAAAATTTTAAAAGAATATAATAGATATGAACCATGTGATTAATATGCTTGACCTCTGTAGAACTCTGTATTCAAAGACTACATTTTTTCAAAGGAAACAGAACATTTACCAAAATTAACAAGACACTGGGCCACAAAGCAAATCTTAACAAATTTCAAAAGATTGATGTCACGCAGAATACATTTCCTGACTAGAGTGGAATAAAGCTAAAATTAATACCCAAAAGACAAGTAGAAAAATCCACAAATATGTGAAGCAACCAATACACTTATAAAAACACACAGATCAAACAACAAATCACAATGAAATTTAAACCATTTTGAACCAAATGATATGAAACTATGGTATGTCAGAACTTGAGGGATGCAACTATGGCTGCTTTGAGGAAAAATGATAGTCTTAAGAACAAGTATTAGGAAAGAAAAGAAGCTGAAAGTCAGGTCTCTAATTATTCATCTCAGAACCTGAAAAAAGAAGAACAAATTAGAGCCAAATAAGTTTTAAAAAGGAAATAGTACATGGAAGAAATAACACAATAGAGAACAAACATAAAATGTAATGTAAAAAGACAAAAATAATTTTTTTATAATTATTCCTTAAATAAACTGAGAATCAATAGCAGAGAGAAGTCACAAATTGCCAATACAGAAATAATAGGAGGCTTATAACTTCAAGTCCTGCAGGCTTTAAAAAGTTAAGATATTACAAACAACATTACTCCAATAAATTTGAAAATTTAGATACAATGCACACATTCCTTGAAAAAACAAATCACCAGATCTGCCCAAGAAGAGATAAGAAATCTGAATAGTTCTCTATCTGCCAAAGGATTTTGTTCTGTAATTAGAAAACTTGCAAGAGAATACCATACTCAGATTTCCCTGTTGAATTTTTCCAACCATTTAAAGCAGAAATAACATGAATCTTACATAAACCCTTCAAAAAAAGTAGAAAATGTAAACTTAGAAACTCATTTTATGAGGTTGTCATAACTTTGACACAAAACCTGACAAGGGCATTATAAAAAAAGAAAATCACTTTCCCTTAAGAATTTAGATGTGTGTCTTAAAATTATTAGCCACTAAATCAAAACTAAGGTGGAATTATTCTACAAATATAAGGTTGGCTCACGTTGACCACTTAATGTAATTCACTATGTTCACAGAATAAGAGAAAAATCACGATTAATCAAAAAATGCAGAGTGACTGGTAAGATCAATACCCACTTATGACAATCTTAGTACATTGTAAAGAGAAGGAAATTATCTTAATCTGTTGAGAAAATCTCTAAAACACTTGCTGCAAATATTGCATTAAATAATCACAGGCTGAAAGACTTCTACCTGAGATGAGTGGACAATGTTATCCATCGTCATGATTTCTATTGCTCCTTGTACAGGAGGAGCTTCTATTTGAAAAAGCAATCCCCAACATCACCCAGAATTCTCTGATCCCCTTCTCTGCATACTCTCTATACCAACAATGACCTGCAAATAAATTGTGTATTTTACTTACATTTCCTTCTATGATGTAAGCTTTGTGGGCAGGGATTTGTGACATTTACTCACTGTTTTCTCACATCTATAAGTGTCTGGCATGCGGCAAGCCCTTGATAAATATTAGCCAGATGAATTAAACAAATGAATAAAGTTTAAAGATGATTTCACAGAAGAAACCATAATAATATTTCAATCATTTTTTCTTTTCTTTTCTCATTCTTGTTTGGTATTTTTCTCACTGAAGTTCCACACTTAGACCTCCAGGGACCCACATTGCACAGCCTGGCTAGAATGTTCCATGCCTCACACAGTGAAAAGAACAAAAAGCGCATAATTCTGCTGTGAGGGTAGAGCGTTTTAATGTTGGCTTCAGTATTTTTTAGTACATTCATAAAATGTTTAATGAAAGTGTGATAAAAAAGAAGAGTGGTTTTATTAAAAGAAAAATAAAAAGTTCTGTGTTGTTCCAAGGCATCATCTTTTGGTTTGATACTCAAAATGAACTGAAGTGAGGGAACAAAAATATGCTTGAAAATAACGGATTCAGTGTGTTATTTATAATATATAATGGAACATGTTCCTGAGAAAGTAGGTTACTTCTTTATGCACATATAAATTTGAAATTAATACAATAAAAAGTTGAACATCTTTGGTTAAGGAGGACAGTAAGGTCAGATGTCAAACTCATAATAAAAACATTGCTGTAGCCAGACCAGAATGTGACTCTCTGATCTTTTTAGGGTTTTTCAATAAGTTTTTCTGATGATTTTTTTTCCTTCTCTCACCATTTTTATAGTCTTACTCTTAAAAGACTCATTTTCTTTCAAGAATAATCACCCCAGCAAGAAAGAAAATCTCTGCATTTCAACAATAGTTGGGTTTGTTAAATTTTCAGCTTTAAAAAGAAGGTAAATAAGACAGTGTTTTGGAGAAAAATGACTAATCTGGAGCTCTTTAACTATTTCCGAGCATCTAAGAGTAATTTTGGCATACCACCTTGCAAAATGTTGCTCTATCTTGAATTAATATTCACCTAAGAATAGCTATAACTTTAAGAAAAATTATGTAAGAGTGGTCAGCTTCTAGCAGCCAATGTTCTTTTACCTTTCTCTATCTGGAAAAGAGTCTCCACTACCAAGCAAGGAAAAAAAATATTATCCAGCTTTCAACATTCTTCTAAAAATTTCCTTCATGGGGAAGTATCTTGGGGGTTGGTATCAGTACATCTCAGGTTCTTAAAGAAAAATATCTCTGAGACTGTAAAATGACATAGTAAACTTTTGATCCAACACACACATAGATAAATAAATTTCTCAAACATACCTTCCTTACACCTCAGTTTTCTCCCGGCCCCCTACCTTCATCTCAACTGCAAGGCAAATTTGACATCCTGAATAAATAAAATGGATTCAGAAGTCTGTCAAATACACATTCAAATCCCAGCTCTACCACTTATGGTGTGAATTTGGGCCAACCACTAACCTCTCTGGACCTCAATTCATTTATCAGTAAAAATGGGGCTGCTGATACTTCAGGGAGGGCAGCTATAAGGACTAAATGAGATAATTTATGTACATGACTGGCATATAGTAGGAACTTTGGGAAATAGTAAAAAGTTCTTCATTTGATCAATGTTTCTCCCTTTCTATTTTATGTAGAACTGTGCTATGTCCTTTTCACACCCAATATATATAAACACATTCTTCTTTATTCTACCATTCCACTCTGGTCTACGTGGTGTATAAATCTTGAAAAAAAATGGTTCATACATCTGGAGCTCATTCACTCGTACCTTTTCTCTCTCTAGGAAATCTGATAACTAGAAATAATAGCTACAAAACAGTGCTTAATATGTGCTAGCATTGTCCTAAGTAGTAACGCATTTCTTTTTCCCATCAACCCTAGGAGACATGTGCTCCTATTTGCATTCAACAGATGTTGAGAATAAGGAAGGGAGAGTTGAAGTTACTTGCCCAGGTTACACACAGCAGGTGTGAGCAGAGACAGGAGTGGAGTGCTACTATTATATGATGGCCCTGTGATGGGATAGACTGTTTTCTTCCTCACTTCCTTTAAGTAGAAGAAGGCCAGGCAGGACCCAAACAGGAAAGCTGGTGAGAAATGAGAAGCAATGTCTTCTGAATAACTTCCAACATCTATTGCCTTCTTATCAAAATTAATCAAAGCTGTATTCCTTGAAAGCCAAATAGTAGATGACATTTATTGAATACCTACTTTGTGACAGCCATCCGGCTAAAATGGCCTTAGATAATCTCATCTAATCATAACAACAACTTTTTTTCAGAAAAATACTATTATTTTGCTTATTTCATAAATATGGAAACTGTTACAAAGACTAATGAATTTGCCTATGATAATATAGTTGATAAATAGTGGAAATGGAAAAAGAACTAGCTCTATGGCTTTGATGGTCTGAGTGAAGGCAGAAAACTTACATCATAGGATGTCATAGTTGGATTCCTTGATTTAAGATTCTCTGGTTCATTCTACTCTGCATGGATTTAAAAAACAAAACAAGACAAACAACAATGACAACAACAACAAAAACAGCTGAGGCCAAGTCCAATAAAGTGACTTGCCCAAGATACTCAGTTAATGGCAGGGCCAAACTTAGAGCTCTACATTCCTATTAGCCTGCACCTATATTTTCTCTACCATACTACCCTGCCTTTTGCTTCTTGGGGTAAAAGAGTGATTACAGAATCCATGGATATAAATTTCAAAAACTCTCATGTTTGTTTTCTGCAGTTAATTTGAAAGGAGTGAAAGTGAGAGAGTTAGAGTCAGAGAGGCTAAGGAAGCTTTGGAGGTGGGCCAAAGATAGTCAAATATGGAGAGAAAGGTCCTAAAAAGTGTCCTTAGCTGGCCTCTGGTGAACACTGGAGTGCTTTGTTCAAAAAAAACTCATAACTAAAAATAAGCTGGGAAAAGTGCCCCTATAGGAAAAACAACATTTCATGCAAAAGTATGATTTCAATAAGTCAAGCGAGTCCAAGTTTAGACTGTGATTCATTCTACAAATGAAGTTACACCCCCAGATCATGTATGCGTCAAATTTCAGCCTTTGGCCATATTCTTCATCACTCTTGTGGGACATGTGTTTGTTAAATTATAGCCCATGCCCTGCTCTGTGGTGTGGACTGTTTATCTTGTAGATCTGAAATAAAATAATTATTTCAAGCAAATTTGAATGGCATATTATTAAATTCCTTTTTTTCTTTTCTACAAACAGAAAGTGTTCTCATTTTCTAAATTTAAAATATTTATCTCTTTAAATTTTGATACAATATCTTTGATATATACACAATAACAGTAAAAGTTGTATGTGTAATTATACTGTCAAATGGTTCCGTCTTCCCTCTTAATCTTCCTCCAAAATATTCGGTTTTGAAGAACTGGTGCTGCCCGACTACAATAAATCATCCCTACAGTACTTAAATATTGTGCCATACAAGAGAAAATTGGGAAGGATAACATATTTTTTTTAGTGAATACATATAGGCACTTTGTATTTGTACACATGACTTCATATTGTTGGCTCTTGGATTTAATTGCCTGACTTTTGAATTAAAGACTAGATAGTTCAGAGCAGGTCATTCCACACAAGGCTCAGTCAAGATGGTGCTCAATATCTGTTGGTTGACCTATTTTATTCTGGATTAAGAAAAATTAAGAAAATTTAGAAAAATTGTGTAGACATAACAGCACCAATTATCAAGTGCCCATTGTATGCTAGGCAAAACATCTGTAAAACTTGCAGCCTCTCTGCAAAGTAAGTTGTATCAACATTTTTTATTAGATGAAAAAACTCGAGGGCCTCAGAGAGTTTAAACAATTGAAGGAGGTCAAACAGTAAATGGCAGAGGTTGGGACCTAATTAACATGGGCTGGAAAACACTTTGGGAAATGTTGGCCTAGATGATTTGTACAATACCAACCCTGCAATTGTTCATTTTAAAGAGCATGGGCTATGTCTTGATCAAAGGTACAAACTCTTTCCTTCGTTCCATTCTACCTTCTGGTATTTTTTTTTTTAATTTTAAGGAAAGGAAAGTACACTTATTGAGCACTTATATTCTACCAGTTTCCATGCTGGCCCTATGCACATGCTGTTTCATTTAAATTTTTCTAAACACATGGAAGCTCTCTGACTCTGCTCAGCTGCCTCCTATCATGGCTGAAAGTCAAGAGCATTTGGCAGATAATCAGAAAACTGAGTGCTAGCCAGAGAATAGAGTAGGTCACAAATCTCTGCACCCTCAGTTTCATTACCTATAAAATGGGATAGTAATACAGTCCCTGCCTACCTCGCTTTTCAGTTAGGGGTAACATGTCAGATAATAAAATATGAGAGGAGAATCCAATTGTATGTATGAACAGGTGGTCACCTATATGACACAGTTACACTGTATAGTTTTAAATACAATACACATGTATATAGCCAGAACAAGAAGGGAAAGAGAGAAAATGGGAGGGGAAAAGGAGTTACAGAAAATAATCTGAACAGGGCCAGTGATTCCTCCTGTTATTCTACTTAATGAGAATAAACCTCCAGTAAAAGGGACTCAGTCCCTCCCTGTTCTTTTGTGCTTCTCCAAGTGTGAGCATCTCCCTGCGCTGGGTTTAGCTTCTAGGGATTAGATGCATAATTTTCTAATAAGATGGCCTATAAATGCAAGCCATCTGGCTCTCCAACAAACAGCCACTTGTTTTAATGCAGAACGAAAAACTGGCTGTGAGAGAAGACATATTCCTCGGAGCATTTTCAAGAATAATCTCGATTGTGCTTCTCAAACCATCTGTGGCGAAGCACTATTTTTTCCCAACACTTTTTAAACTAATACTTTTGTAAAATACAATAAAAATTAATTACTAGAAAATAACCACTTGTTTGTATGTCCAGCCATGCCATCTGGCTTACTGTCAATTTTAATACTTATCTCGTTGCTGACCAGAAACAGACAATTCATTGACTTGCGCTGGCTCAGGAACCATCCTGTGAGTAGCACTGATCTAGAGAACAAGCACTAATGTCAATGCTAATTCTAAAACCCCAAGCCCTCTTTAAAATAGGACTCCATTTTCTACTCAAATGAGGACTTTTTATTGCCTTTTGATAATTCTTTTTTCTTCTCTCCTTGTTCCCTGAGGTCCAACACCCTTAGGCTCTTCTTATTTTCCCAAGCAATCCCCTCCTCTAATTTCTCTATCCTTCATCTTCACTACTGAACTCTATGTTTGGTAACTTCTGTCCCCAATCATCTCACATTTCTAATTTTTCCTTTCCTTCCTCAATTCAACAAAAATATATACCCATCCTGTAACCTATCCCCTTGGAGTCTTGTCTGTAGTGACAGATAGGCTAGTTATGTCAATCAGTGAGTTAATGCTGAGACATATGAAGTCATGCTCACTCCATTCAATGGAATTCCATGCATAAACATCTGTTTATTTGAGCCTGCTGTATTTAAGGTAGTCTACTGGAAAGGATGCCATAAAAGATACAATATATTTTCTTAAGTAGTTCATCACCATGCCACCTGGATCATAATCCAAATCCACTGTCAAGTCAACATGGTCACACTCTACTCTCATTATTAGATGCCATTTCCCACCACTTCCCAGCCTGGCTGGCTGCTTCACTGTTACCTGAACAAACCATAATTTTTTAGAGTTCTGTATTTTTATTCATGTTATTCAGTCAGATTCCAGAATCTTCCTTTCTGTTACTCATTTTTTCAGGTCTAGCTCAAGGAGGGCTTCATCCTCATCATGTTCCTTCTGGACAGAAGAGCACTACAGGGCCAATGGATCTGCCCTTCTCTGGAATCCTGTTGAATTTATGTTCATAACTTTCAATGTATCACTGTGTCATGTGATTTCGAGTTGTCAGAACAGCATTTGTTTTTCTCTGTGATTAGATTGTAGACCTCTCCTGAGCAGCATATTCATTGTTCTGTATGATGACAACTGATGTTCATCCAACATCTTTATTCATTGCCCACAAAAAGCAAGGCTGCTTCCTTAACTCTCTAGGAAATACAAATACAAAGACCCTTGAGTCCTAGGGCTGAGACTGGCTTTCCACTCTTAGGTGTTTTGTGTAATACTTATCCTATCTTGTGCTCCATGAAAAAAATGTGTCAATGGTCAAATAAATCTCAAAACTTGTGCATATTCTATTCCCCTCTTGGAGTCCTGTGAAAATTAGAGTCTTAAAATTTTTATGAAGTCTTGTAGGTGAGCAATTTAACTTTATTTAAACCAGAAGTTCCCCAAAATAATTTGTCTAAAAACATCCATTGCAAATTGCTAATGGATATTAACATTTTGATGTTACTCCTCAAAATACATTTAGATAAGCTCTGATTGGGTTATAATTCCAAGGTTAAAGTGCTAAAAACTGAAGAGTTAGTTTTAATTTGGTGTCATAAAGGCATGTGGTTTTGTGGGTTTTTTTTTAAATGTCCTATTGTTTAGAGATGCATACTGAAGTATTGTGGGTGAAGTGATAATGAAATCTGAGATTTTCTTTAAAATACTCCAGGGGAGAAGGATGTAAGACAGATGAAAGATTGGCACAATGTTGATAACTGATGAAACTTCATTATTAATAAATGGAGGTTCATTATATAGTCTGCCTATTCTACATATGTTTGAAAAGTTCTATTACGAAGAGTTTAATTTTTAAATTCTATGTTACTTGAAATACATAAATTCAGCCAAACTTCATTAATTTGGAATTCACCAATCTAAATTCTGTGATCATTAAGACAACATGCTAATTTGGTTAGACTGAAATTTGCCTTCACATGTAAAATGTATTCAAAGTTAATAGAAACAAAAGTCCCTCAGTGTAACAGAGGATAGTTTGCAAATCCTCGAGGGGCTCTGGAGGGGTCTCAGCAGCACTGTGAACAGGCATGTGGTCAGGTGGGTTCCTGTCCCTTCTCCTGAAACTGAGCGACAATCTGCAAATCTCCTACTGAAACTCTTTAGTGAGATCTCCATAAGACTTCGTTTTCAAAAGAGTCCCACTGTTTGAAAATATAAAAGTGGAAAAACCACTGTTGTAGGCCATGCTGCTTCACCTGGATGGAAGTGATCTACTAGACCTAATTTGGCAAAGTCCTTCATTGTTCTGAGTTACCCTCATTTTTAAAATTGGTTAATTTGAATCCCCAAGCCCCCTTTCCTGTGCCTTCCCACAGAGGCCAAGGAGAGATGTATTTTGGTGTTTTGCTGGGTTTGTGGTTTGTGGGTTGGCAGCTCACTTTCAAATAGCCTTCTATATGGTCTGGTATGTATCATACCATGATTATTTCCATTAAATAGTGTTAGATCAGCAGCCACCTGCTTGTCTCCAGATGTGATTCCTCACCCCAAATTAGCACCTGGGGCAGCTCGACAAGTCCCAGGCTCAGTTTCATGGGGACTTTGTGCAGACAACATGGAAGGATAAACTTGTCCCTTTCTCCAAAGGATATTTTTGGGACTAATTCTTGTCTTGGTCCCTATTGGAGACATCTCTTTTTTTCCATTTTATTTTATTTCTTTTCAGTGTTCCAGCATTCTTTGTTTATGCACCACACCCAGTGCTCCATGCAATACGTTCCCTCCATAATACCCACCACCAAGCTCACCAAACCCCTCACCCCACTCCCATCCAAAGCCCTGAGCTTATTTCTCAGAGTCCACAGTCTCTTGTGGTTTGTCTGGAGGTATCTTGAAGAACAAAAAATTCCATCTGGAGGGAACTTTACAGGATCATTGAAGAAATCAGAAAATACCTCTACTAGGAGTTCTTTATCACATGACAAAGTGGAGATCAGTAAAGATCTCTTTCTACTGTGACCCAAGGTCCAGTTTCTTACTATAGGATGGAGTATAGGGCTTCAGAGCACCAGCTGTGGAGTCAGAGAGTCTCCAGAGCATCCTGGCTCTGCAGCTCCTGGACCTTGGGCTTAGTACCTCAGTTACTAAGCCTTGGTCTCATTTCTCAGAAGGTTGTGAATAATATAGCCTACACCACAGAGTTGTTCCAAATGCTTTTAAATGCACTGTTTCTTCAGTATCATTGCAAAATGAGAGAATGTGAGATAAGCACTTAGTATAAAGCCTCTGCTGGTACAAAGTGGAAACTTGACATATTTTTGCTCCTTCTGGAGGTGATAGTAGAGGTAGTTATAATACCCCTGCTCCCCAGTAACTCCCCCAAGGAAGCAATCTGGACAAGCATTTCTCTCTGTCATTATGTTTAGCTTCCTGAAAGATTAACTTGATGATCTTGGCTCTGAGCACACCTGAGAAATGAGGAGAGCAAGTTCTGATGAAGGTGGTGCCCACTGGGAGGGGTCTTTCGGTCTCACTGTGTCCCTGTGCTGTAACATTGCTCTGTCACTGTCAGTGAAGATCAGGAGAACCTATGGTACCAGACAGGGGATCTGCATTTATTTAGCAATTAGCTTCCATAGTGATTCCACGCTTAGCATGAAAAATAAGATCAATCCAATATAATAGCTCAGGCACAGTTAACTTAATCTAATTAGTCTGGCACCACTTTCTGAAAGCCATGGCCACTGGGGCAGATTTCCAAACACTGTAGATGGAGTGCCATCCACTGCCAGAAAATGGACAGCAGTCTTCCAAGAACGAGACCTGATCTCCCAAACGGGTTACTGATTTCAGCTCTTGGCTTTTCTGCTCCAGGTATTTCTTCCTCCTCTCTCCCCCACTCTATTTCTGATGCTTTTTAGGATAAGCAAGAGACACTGTCCCAACCAGAGTGATGTGTCCTCTGTTGACAAATGAATTTGCTAAATGGGATCTCTCTCCATTTTGGTTTCAGCACATGTGAACAATGAGGCAACCTCAGGAGGCCACCTTTAAATACTTCAGAATGAAGCTCCTTAACAAAGACTCCAGAAGTACAGGCAAGCAAATCAAAGAAAAATGTCAAACTCCAAATGCCCTCCCAGCCCAGAAAAACGTCAAAGGAGCTGTAAGGAAGGGAAGAATGGGCCTCCCAATAATGTACAGCTGGGCAGAGAGGAGAAAGAAAAGAGGCTCATATCTGATTTATAAATATTTATAAAACAATCATTAGGCTTGGCTAGAACATGCAGTTCTTCTCTCAGTTCGCTGCTGGGAAACAATAATAAAAAGCATGAAATTATTCAAATAGAGGCTAGAGGAGATTTAATTCTGTATTTTTAGAAATCTACCACGGCTCTCCACGAGGCCCAGAGAGGAAGGGGCGAGCAAACGGTCCTGTACTTGGACCGGGAGTGGGAAACCAGCTCAGCCTCAGATGGCAGAGCCTCAAATTAGCCTCCTGCCCCATCCCTTCAGACCCTGTCCAGTGGCACCTCCTGTGGACTGGTCCTTTGCTGCTGTCCTGTGGCTCCTCTTCGGAGCTGGAGCTGCTTCTTCACTCCCGTGGCCCTCCCATTTACGAAGCTGGTGGCCCCTGCCCACAATGGGCCCTGGTGCTTCCTTGCTAAGAGGCCCAGCTTGGGTCTTCTTTTTCAGCCTAGGGCAATTTAATAAAGTGCCCCTGAAAAGGATTTCTATGAGGAAAAATTTGTCTCATCTGTATTTGTTCTGGGCCAGACCTACACAAAATTGGGAAGGCAATGGGTGACACCCGTGTCCCAACCACTGGGACGTGGCAATACTGCTGCATGCCAAGCTTCAGGTCGGCCAGGAGATACCTTTTTTAAAGCAACCACTCAAGGGGTACCTGGGTGGTGCAGTCAGCTGAGCCTCTGACTCTTAATTTTGGCTCAGGTTGTGATCTCAGTGTTGTGAGATTGAGCTCCACGTTGGGCTCAATGCTCAATGCAGAGTCTGCCTGAGTTTCTCTCTCTCTCTGCCCCTTCCCCCCTCAAATAAATAAATAAATAAATAAAATCTCTTAAGTAAATAAATAAAGCAACCATTCAACAAAGTTACAAAAATTAAGATGATCTTTAGGCATTATTTGAATGCCTCGTTCTATAAACTTTCTGAATTCAGAATCATTATTTAGACACTTAAGGCCCTTAATCATCTCCCTTGGACCTTTTGTCACCACCTGTGTAGGCAAAGATTTCTGTCAATGAGGACAAATAAGTTCGAGTTTCTCATTATACTTTCTGAAATTATTTCATTTGAAAGTTATATCCAATTCTTTAAATTGTGTTTTTCTTGTTTGTATTTTTCTTATGGTAACTATAAAATATCTAAACTTACTTTTTTTCAACAAGCCCCATAAAAACACCCCAAAGTCCCTCCCCTCAGTTTACTTCTCATGTGCAGTACAAGTAATATCGCTTTCCATGTGCACTTTGACATGGAAATATCTAACTCTTAATTCCAACTCTGCATCCAGACCTATACTAAGTGCTTCATATGCATTTAACTCTTTCTTTTTTAAAGATTTGTTTGTTCATTTATTTATTTGACAGAGAGAGAAAGAGAGAGAGAGAGAGAAACAAGCAGGGGGAGAAGCAGGCTCCTCAATGAACAAGAAGCTCAATGCAGGGCTCAATGCCAGGACCCTGAGATCATGACCTGAGCCGAAGGCAGATGCTTAACTGACTGAGCCACTCAGGCGCCCCTGCATTTAACTCTCTTACTATCCAGGACACACCCATTTTACACATGGGAGAACTGAAGCATGAAGGGCTTGGGTAACTGCCCAGGTAACACAATGAGGAAATAGCAGAGCTGGGATTTTAATTTACAGCATACACTCTTCACACTTAGCTACCCTATCTCTCCAAAAGGTAGGAAAGCACTGGTTTATCAGCGTGCATTCTCAACCATAGCCATTCCACACATAATGGGGTGAAAATAGGTTCTTGCAAGTCTGAAATCTTACTCCTTTTTTGTATAAAGCACAGATTACATTAGTACATAAACAGATAACGGTATATCATGGGAAGGGGCAATTAAGAAAAAAATTGTCCTTAGGGGAGCAATCATGAAAAGGGATAGAAAAACACTAGTCTATGATGTATGTTAAGAGAATACTATGGAAGCCTTTCCCTGACAGCGACTCCCTCCTCAAACAGGCAAGCGCATGCATACTCAACACATGCATAATCTCAGATGTATTAAATTATTTCTTGATCAGCCTGCCTTGATGCCTGAAGTTTTCCATTTTAGAGACTCACTCATTTGGGTCATGGTAATACTGTCTATAGAGGGCCTCTTTTAAAATGCAAGTATTACTGCGATGAGTAGTATAGGAATCTCTTCATATCAGTTAGTGAGAGCACCTGTTAGCAAAGTGCTAAGCAAATAACAAGACAAGTCAGATTTGGGGAGTAGGGAAAAAGAGATAGGGCAGGTCAGGATCATGAGGTCTGTGGGGTCAGGGGAGACCCAAGCGAACAATACTAGAGGAAGCCTTGATCAAGTATGGATTTAGGAGTGCATCAGTACCCACAGGACTGAGAGAACTGGGACTGAGAAGGGGAAAGACAAGCATCACCTCATTTATGACCCTTGACCTCAGACAGAATTAAATCCACATCTTAAGTCTGCATCCTTTAACAAATGACTTCCCCCCTCTGAGCCTCAGATCTTTTGTCACAGCTATAGTGGACCATAGAGTGAGTATGAATGCGTGAGAGGTGCCTGGAATGGAGTAGGTGCTCAGTATTCACCAGCATAAGTATTGGCTGTTCCAGCACTACATTTTTCCATGATATTTTTGTAATCATTGTGTGATCATCTCATAGTTTTATCTAGGGCTAGCTGTGTGCTTTAGAACAACTATACCTGTTCCTCTTTGGATCTGGTTAGACATCAAGGAAAGAGAAGTACAACTTTTTCTCACTCACCTCCCACAGGAGCCAGTTCCAGTGGCGGCCTCTCAATGGCTTACTAAGCACATTAGTGTACAGACACATCAAGGCAGCCCTTGGACTTCAGGAGAGTAAATTCTCCTCTTCATCATTGCAAATACTTCCAAAGGAAAATGGAATTAAAAGGGGAATTTTTCAGCAGGCAAGTGAGGGCCAAAACAGAGTAAATAAAGGGCTTTTTCACAGAAAAGAATCAGCAGTAAGAGAATTGATAATTCATCCTTTCATCTCCAAATTCACCGGGGCTTCGATTCTGCCATACTTAGAGGTTTCGGTGATTTTGATCTATGTCTTCAGTTCCACAGTTTGGAAAAGAGGATGGTGAGTGTGATCTCCCTTGAGAAGTACTGAAAAGTAGACATTTAGAAGCCAGACAGTTTTATCTGGGCCAGGTTATTCTAGTTCTAGTTCTGCACGACCATCTCCTTCAAATCTATTATGGATTCCAGCAGAGCTATGTACAAGCAAGGCCTGCCCCTGACAGACTAAGCTGCAGCCAGACCTAGAACCAGGAAGGTTTCATCTTCCACCAGAAGGTAGCATTCTTTCGTGATAGTTGAAAGGTTTTGAAAAGAACTGCTCTCTCTCCCAAATCCCCAAAAAGAAATATGCCATCCCTGTGACCACATGAGCTGAACTTCATTCAGTCTCTGAGCCCTCCCACCATGATCTGTTCTCATACCTGCATTTGCGAGAATCAAACTCAATTCTTCTCGACTTCTTGTATGCCTCTTCATTCCTTATTATGACCCTAATTCCAGTTTTCCCTATATTGAGTCAAGTCTTTTTTATTCACAGCTCTGGCATCCACCTGTTCTTCATTGGGCTTGCTCTCACCACAGGAGAAGCCAAGAAAGAGAGGACAGTTTAAGACCCTTTGGCCCCTTTTACCACTTACTCCTTGGGGAGAGGGCATTGCCATAGGAGGGCCAGAGTGGAACTCTCTGAAATTATGCTATCCAATGCAATGGCATTACCCATGTGTGGACATTTAAATTTAAATCAATTAAAAGTCAGTAAAATTTTAAAGTCATTTCTTTAGTCATAACGAGAATATTTCATATGTTCAATAGCTACATGTGGCTACTGGCCACTGAAGTGCTTTGCAACATTTCCATCACCACAGAGAGCTTTGCAACATTTCCATCACCACAGAGAGTTCTGTGAGTGCTACCCTCAGCAGAGGGCTGAGGCCACAGGTTCCTCTGACCATGACTAAGTGGGAACGTAGTACTCGTGAGAACCACTGCTGACTAAAGTCTGGTTATTCCTCCCAGTGAGACCCTTCTGAAAATGACCTTCAAACAGTTTGGGCCCAGGCCTTGCCATGTGGAGCACTGATTCTTCTTTTTAGAAATCTGTCAATTTACTACTACTATTATTATCATTATTATTATTTTAAAGATTTATGTATTTGAGAGAGAGAGAGAGAGCTCACGTGCACACAAGTGGGAGGAGGGGCAGAGGGAGAAGAAAAGAATCTCCAGGAGACTCCCCGAAGAACACAGACACAGGACTTGATCTCACAACCTGGAGACTAGACTGGAGGCACCCCACTACCCAATTATCTTTCATCTATTCTCTGTCTTTATGAATCTGCCTATTCTAGATATTTCATAAATAGAATCATACAAGATTTGTCCTTTTGTCTAGTTAATTTAATTTAGCACCATGATGTTGAGGTTCATCATTATTGTAGTATATATCAGAACTTCATTCTTTTTTATGTCTAGATTATATTCCACTGTGTATATATATGTATACTTTGTTTAGATAAAGAGACAATTTTTTTAAATAACTAAAAAAATGAGACACATTATTTTACCTGATTCAATTCTCTGCCACACCACTTAATTGCCAAAAAATGGAATTAATTTCCTAGTTCCTGCCTCACATCAGAAGTTAAGTACCTTTATGAGACTGTTATCTTTTGATAGGGAAAGTAAATGCATGGGGCCTGGCACACAGTAAGCACCCTATATAACTGTTGTTGTTGTTATTATTATTATTATTATTATTATTATTAGTCTGCTGGATCAGCAGTACGTTGTAAATGGCCTGAGCATGGATTTCGGAAAGTGCATCCAGCATTGTTCTTTAGACTGCCACATGGGCAAGGTATTCCCGTTAGTGGAACTCATGGGACAGCTGAGTTGACTGGTCTGATTGTTGATCTATATTCTCAAGTTGATAGAAATCCCATCAGGTATCAACCACCCATCCTCCTGTCTGTGACTTCTGTCAGTTGTCCTAGTTCTGCCCCTACAATGACACATAGCCAGTCTTTTCTCTCCTCAGATGACACTGACCTAGTATTTGAAAGTGACTCTGGACCTGCTCTTCATATGCCTTCACTTCTCGAAGGCCATGATGCCTACTTTCCTCCTCTGCACATGCTGCCTCAGTAGTTTCCAGATGTTTCTTTAGCCTAGATTGCTTCTCTGGGTATGTTGTAACTTGTAACCCTTGTAAAATGCATGACCCAGGGCTGTATACAGTATTTCAGATGTGACCTGTCCATGGGCCAATGCTTAAAGATGATTGATTACAGACAGATAAATCGATATTTACATGTATACATACACAAGCTTATCTGTGTATCTTTGTGTATATATGGACTTAACAGATACACACACACACAGAGACACTTTTTTAATGGTGACACTAGTGTTTTGATGCACATGTTCTTCAGTCGTGATTCAGTCGTGAAACAGCTCTGAAGAACATAGTGTTCTATTAGGTCAGCCCCCAGGAAAGGTCATAGTGGTGACATGATTCTCTCACTCGGCTGTGGGGCTGGACGTGGACACCGGGGGAGGTGATGACCTATTGCCTTTGGAGTCCTCCCAGAAGAACTAAGTCTGTTAGCCAGGGGAAGGGACGTAAAGAAGCTCACAAACCCTGACTTTGAAAGGTTTCCCTCTTTTGAACATTCATGTGTTTGAATAATTTGACACCCCACAAGGGCATTAATGACTTTCTTTTCTTTTAGACAGATTTCTAATAATTAAAAAAAAATAGACATAAATCCTTCAAACATTGTTTTTACCCATTCGTCATTTATAATGACCTCTTTCTCCTGTTTCCTCTCATTTTCCTCCTTCTAATCCTCCAGAGCACACTGTGAACTCCCAACAAGTTAAAACTAAAAGCTAGGTAGTTCACATGCGTATGTGAGGCCCAGCAATGAGGGCTTAGAAGGCTGTAATGGCTTAGGAGAGGTCAACAACACAGGTTGGCTATAGCACTCGAGAAGCTGCTGTTTATTTATTTTGTAAAAAGGGAATGGACAGAAGTTTCAATAATAAAATGACCTTTCTTCGGAATAGATGAGCTTCATAAGTTAAAATGATTCAGGGCTCTGTCTAATATCTGGGGAATAGAGTCCTCTGTTTCCGAAGACAGATGTGATTATGACACACAGTCAACAATGTTTTTCTTCATGATTGTTTGGCTTGAATTTGGGGTTTTCTGGGAG